>JAPYYQ010000110.1:0-104305 GCA_030522585.1 Anagyrus pseudococci
GTACGTCATAAGACAAGTATATACTTTCGTTATTATAAATTATAGTAATTTTTGCTAGAATTAAAATAATTTTTACTGAGCGATTTTTCTCAGTGTATGGACAATGTGCGCTTATATATTCGTCCGCCGCGCTACTAAATTTCGACGCGCATCGAGCGTGAGAACCTGCCCCCTCCCCCCCCTCCTCCAAATATAAATACCAACAGCGAGGAGTTCTCGCCCTGCTGTCTGTTAGACGAGAGATGAAGATACGAGTCGTTCCGGGGGTGTAAATTTATTTTATGCATTATCAGTTTAATTGGGAGTGTAAACAATAACGCGAGCGCGAGATATACTCATCAAGCAACGCGCCGGATTGTTATATTATTCGCTCTGCGACTGATGTGGTTACCGTTAATAACATTATAGCGCGCACAGATGTTATGAGCGCGGAAATAAAGGGAAAAATATGTATATGAACACGCACGAGAAGTCGACGTGTGCGTAATATAAAAGAGAGGTGAAATTTCACATATCCCATCGTGAATTGAAAGCGTAAATCAATCGGGATCATTACAGCGATACATTAAAGCCTAACAATAATTTCAAAGAGATCTGCTCAAGGTGCTTAAGTTGATATCTATAGAGCAGCCCCGTCCTTTTTCTCTCTGATTCACTGGCCCGGCTCTCAATTTACCACTCGCTTGTACCGCTGAACATAAATATCGCTTATAAAAGTCGCTAATGCGAAGCGCAGGGGCTTTAACGGCCCCCGGCGAGCCTTTCAATAAAGCATGTTTTATCAAAGAATCGACTCGAGCAAAGAACAACCCACTAGAACTACTGGGCTATTTTATTCCCTCCCCTCCTCAAGCCTACCTATACATCCGACCATAATCGCTGTCGAATAAAAAAAAGCAGCCCAAGTAAAGAAGAAAGTATTTGTTTGCCTCATGGCCCCGTAATACCTCTTCTCTATACCAAGAGCAAAAGAGAGAAGGAGGGAGAGAGAGAAAAAGAGGAGAACATCTATTTCGGTGCTCGACTCGCACGATTTCCCGCAAAATCCGCGTTTAGCCTTTCTCCCCCCTTTGCTTTTTCTCCGAGCCGCGCGGCGTTGCAGGCAGTTCGTCACGGCGCTCCTCCTTTTGCCGTAGTTTCGGATTTTGAAAAAGCTTTTCTCCCCCACCGTTCGCGGATCGGCTGTGTGTATATATATCTCGATCTAACAGAAGGCGTTCCCTACACCGGCGGCGCGCTATCATCCGCGAAAATTGCCTCCCCGACGACAAGCGCACGTCGCACACGCGACTTCCCGAGACTTGGCATATCGCAGCAAAATTGGAGCGGCCCTGCCTGTCTGTCTGTCGATCTACCTTCCTCTCTCTCTCTCTCGCTCACAGTCACGTATAGTCCTGTCGAAAAGTAGGCTGAGCCCTATTCCCACCCCCCGGCCTCCTTGGGTGAGGTATCCACGTATAGATCGGGAATGGTATAACTGGCAGTAGAGTTGGAATAGCCAAGTTTAAAAATCGGAGGCAAGAGCCTTTCCTCGGCCGAGTCTCATCCGCGCGAGGGGCTTTGCCGCGTCCTCGGTTCTTTTTCCACTCGTATCTCCGCTCGTAGAACGCGCTCGATTTGACGGGCTCGTAAAGTTGCTCGTACCTGCCGGGGGCCTGCGGGGAGGCTTGGGTGTCTCTGAAAGCCTTCGAGCGATAGAAGCCGATGGAGCGACAGGAGAGAGAGAGAGAGAGAGAGAGAGAGAGAGAGAGAGAGAGAGAGAGAGAGAGAGAGTCGATTGCTCTTGCTCTTGCCGCCTGCAGGAGAGGAAACTCGAGCAGCCGGGTACGCGCGCGTGCTTCGAGAGAGCCGTTGTTTTTACGAATAAAAGCCGAGATGACGCCTTAGCCTCGCCTCCCACTCTCCCTACTACTTTCCACAAGCTATATGTCTACCGAGCAGGGGGTTTTCGAACTTTCAACACTTTTCACCGCGACACCCCCCCAAGAGTTTTCGGCTCTGGTAACAGCAACAGCAGCAGCAGCGGCGGCGGCAGCCGTTCTCTTGGATGAGCGGTTGTTTTGTTGAGAGACAACAGCAGCGCGCACTCTGCTAAAGGCTGATTGAATGCGCCTAAGGGAGAATTCGGGGTTTAATCAAGTTTGCCGAGCATAATACAATCGTAAACAACTCTGTCTCTCTCTCTCTCTCTCTGTCTCTCTCTCGCTCTCCCCCTCCTCAGCCCAACCACCCGCACACCAGCCAACCTTTCGGCTTCTCTGGCCCGCGGCGTTACTCCTTGGCGCACAAAGCTTTCCACGTCAGCCAGTGCTACTACGGCATTCACTTTTCCCGCAACTTCATTACACCGAAACTGAATGCTCTCTCTCTCTGTTTGGATAAACGACTGACTTGATTCCTATCTAATACATATAGCTCTCCCTCCCTCTATCTCTTTATGTATCAGCACACTGCGCAGTATTTATTCGATAACGCGACGACTCTTACACCACATTATTCTTATCTTGTTTTCCAAAGGTATATGCCAGCGTAGTATTTATACGCGTACATCGTATTTTTCGAATAAACGTCGAAAATACCCTAACAACTTGTACATCACAATGTATTTTACAATTCTGTTTAACAAACGACGACGGACCATTATTCATTTTAATAGAATACAGTTGAAAAAAAGATAGAAAAAGACGAATTTCAGAGGAGAAGTTGTAGCAGCAGTATGAGCTTTGTAGTAGGTCGTCTTTTTCCTTCTAATTCATCTATATTTTTCCGGCGAGTCTATCGACTTCACATATTTCTCCGGACGAGAGAACATACGTCACGTCGTCGCAAGCGAACGAACAGAGGTAGTTGGAAGAAGCGTGGGTGGGGCACGAGGCAAGAGGGGGGGGGGAGGTTGGAAAAGGAAACGGAATGAAAAATAATTTCCGTCATCCGGGTTGGAGACATAGGACGAAAATAAAGGAGAGTCGAGGAGAGAGAGAGAGAGAGAGAGGAGAGGACGAGTCAAGCGGAGAAGACAATGCGCTTTAGCGGTGGCGAGAGGGAGAGTTGGCAGGCGGCAGTGCTAGTGCGATGTTGGCGTAGAGGAGTAGCGCCGGTGCGAGGGAATATGGGTCAGAGCTCGTCTGAAACATTAATGCGTAATTAATAACAAGAGAGGGCATGCCAGGGAGGAGGGCGCCTATTCGTCTAGCAGCGTCGGCCGCACATCCGAGCTCTGATTAATTAATGAACGAGCTCGCTCGGACGCACACACTGCTAGCATTGCTAGGCTCGACGTCTCCGATTCGTTGCAGTCGCGCTGCTGGCGGTGGCCCCGTTATTGTCGCCCGCGAGGACATACTCCTTCGGCGCTTTATGACGATCGATCGGCCGCTCGATGCTCCAAGGACACGCGCTGATCCTCATCGCGCGCGATCGTTCCCCCCTGTTCACTCGCCCGCAATACATTCCTTGATCTCTTTACGCGATAAGCTCAGTATTTCGAACGATCCCTCCAAACAGATATTCTGGCCAATTGAATTATCACTTTTTTCAACCTATTCACCGACACTCCCTTTTTTCTACTTTTTTCTCTCTCTCTCTCTCTCTCTCTCTCTCTCTCTCTCTCATTATTGCTGTTCGTCGTCATAATTGTTCGAGGGACATACACATTTTCTTAGGTATATAGCATTATGCCTTCCAAATGAATGGCTTAATGAAATTACTCGATTCGCTTTCTCTCTCTCTCTCTCTCTCTCTCTCTCTCTCTCTCTCTCTCTCTCACTCGCGGGCGCGTTATATGTTCTCGAGCGCCAATTTGTCATGAGAACAATTATTTTGCGAGACTCCGGCACACGCGCGGCCTGAACCAGCCTGAAATATTGAAATTTATCGCTGGTTATTTGTTTGCGGTTTCAATTTACATTTGGCTTGTACGTTGATTGAAAGCGACGATCAAATGAAAAAGCTCGCGCACTTTTTATGTATCCTCGTTCAATTATACTTCTAACTCTCAGCTTTATGTACTATATGTACAAGCCATATGTATATATAGCCGTGTGTAAAAGCGACGCGAGGAAATTGCATTTCTTTGTAATTAAATCACTGCGCGCCGGGGCGTTTGTATCGCCGAAGAATTCATTTGAGCATAGAATTTCAATAAACAGAAAATTATTGCGTCTGGAAAATGTCACGTCAAGCGCGGCTGTTCAGCCGCTAGAATGACCGCAGCGAGCCGCGCGTATACGTATCGAACAATATTTTATGAGTAATCGAATTCTCCTGACAATAGCAAGCCTCTACCGTATCCAGTTTTAAAGTTACTTTACAATTGACCACCGATTAGACTCGACCGCAAAAATACAGCATCGCAATAGCCGGCAGCAGCAGCAGCAGAAGCAGTAACGGCGTAGCAGCAGTCATCTGTAAACAAAGCAATATTTCGTGGAAAAGCTCGAATTTTCCGAGCGGCGTACAAGTTATTTCAAAGCCTCTGGCGAAACCTTGAACCAGTCCTGAAATAGATCGCTCTTCCCTTTACCTCCGCGCACTGCTCTCTCTTTTTATTCCTCCCGCGCACAAATTTTCACGCGAACTTTCATTTAGCAGGCACACACGCATTACATAGAGAGCTGCTGTTGCGAGCAGCCCCGGCATACGGGGAAACAAATTTCTTCAGCGCTAAATTTAACAGCAAATCGAGTCACGCGCGCGCGAAAGAGAGAGAACGGGTTATCTGCCGCGGACAGGAATTAATTGTTCGGCCAACGAGGCGATAAGCACCGAGCCGAAATTCAGCTGTTCTCCCCCGCCCCCGTCCTTTCCTCCCTCCAGCCCTCGTAGCTCGTTCTCTACTTCCTCCCTGTCGTCCGGCGCGCATATATTTCGCCGCTCCTCCGGACCAGCTGCGAGCTGCATAAGCGCATAACTTGCGCTCCGCAGCTCCGGCAAAGCAGCCGCGCGCCCCCTCGCCGCCCCGCCGTTCCAGCAGCCGCCCCCGCAAAAAGAGGCCCCGGCCTTTGATCACTCGGCTGGATTCGGACGGATTCGAGAGCTCATATAGCCGGCCCTCTCTACCTCCCCGGCCTGCCAGCCTCTGTATTTTCGGAGCCGCCGCTCCTCCCGCTTCTGATGCTCTACACAGCAGCTTCCTACTACATACCATTCCTCCCCCGCTCCTATAAGCTTTTCTAGCCTCGGGATGAACTACAGCGCGTGTTATGAGTGTTATAAAATTTTCCCTTTTTCCCTCTCTTTCCCTTTCTTTCTGTCTCGCTGTTATCTAGCCTGGCCCAGCGAGCGGTGTATTCCTTGATGCTTCCAGCCGCCCCTATTCAAATGGCCTCGTTATTTTTGGCCTCGAATCTGCCCGTTTCACGCGTCGCATTACCCGGGAAATGCGCTTTATAAAGTGTGCCAGGTCTTTTCATTTTTTTCCTTATAACCCCCACCCCCTTATACCTCCAACTCGCTACAGTTAGAGCTTTGCCATTAAGAGAAACTTGAATAAAAATCCAAGAAAAAGGACGTGCTGGTTATAAAAAGTTACAGTCAACGGTTGGAAATCCAAATGAAATCTCGAGAGGAGTATAAAGAAAACGCCCAGCTGCGTAATGTATATAAGTGTTTTTCACTTTCTTCGAGAGCTTACGGCTACGCGTACTTGGCTTGTAAGTCGAGAAAATGAAAAACTTGCAGTCGGATTAATCGAGGTCAGTCGAGTATGAAAAAAAGGCCGCGAGTCAATTAAGTTTCAAATCTCGCTAATCGTCTTCCACCTGTCGGTCGATCCGGGCTCTCCCACCGTCTCTACCCACGCACGGAGCCCGTGCATTTCGACTGTGCCCCGCGAAGCGTTGAGAAAAAAAAAAGAAAAAAATAGTCAGCCGGGAATGGGAGAACGGCTGGACTGCTGCGGAATAAGAGGGCGATGTGGGAAGGTGGTAGGAGGGCCGGCCCGGCAAAGAAGCGCGTATAGACGCGTGAGAAACGCGCCGCGGCGTAGGAGGGGGAGCGCACTCGCGGCAGCGGGGGCCTCCACTTGTCGTCACGCTTGCGTTGGTGTGCGCCTTTGTTCCCGGCCCGGTCTCTCTCTCTCTCTCTCTGGGCCTCCCCGCCTCCCCAGGCTACGCGTCTATCTCGGCCCGGCCATCTCTGCTCGTAGACGCCCTGACTTTTTAGCCCCGGCTCACGTGTGCACGAGTCCATGCGTGTACCGGTGTGTGTGTATAGCCGTGGCCACCGCCGCCGCCGGCGCCCGGAAAACGTAGCCGGCGAAAAAGTCTTAGCCGACTACTATACGCTACCGGGGCGGCGGTGGCGTATAGCGCGCGGGCTTGATTTTCTCTTGGATTTCACGCTGCCGCCACCGCCGCACCGGCGTCGCGGCCGCAGGCGGACGGACGGACTCAGCCGAGAATCGAATATATATACCGTACGTACATACATACGCGCGTGCATGTGCGAGAGAGAGAGAGAGCGCGTGGGGCGTCGTTTAAAACTGACGTTCTCTCTCTTTCTCTCTGGCAGTTGGGTTTTGTGCGCCGAGCCTCGAGAGTTTTCTGCCGCGAGCGGCTACTCCTCTCGCTCTCTCCCGCGGAATTATCTACAGATATACAGGGCTATGGACGTATGAGCCAAGGAGCCGAGCGTTAAATTGTTTTTGTGCCTTGCCGCGAGAGTTCGAGGCTCCTTTGGATTATCGCTTTTGGCGCTCTCGCGGCTTCCGCCGACCTATCCGCGCTCCGAGACTTTGCCGTACAGTCTTGTCTAGTGCTTAAAGTTTCTCTCCCGTGCGTTGCGGCTGGATTTTCCGAAAAACACTGTAGCGAGTTGTTGGTCCGTTTAAGTACAGCCGCTCCGAACATTTCGGAGCTCGACTTGCAGCGCGTCTACTCGACTAGCTGCATATGAGGAAGAAAATTGCTTGAAAAACGACTATGGTGAAGGGGAGCCTGGAAAGCGCGGGTTTTACCAAAGTCGCCTTTTGAGACGGCAAAACGCCCGTGAAATCCCACTGTGCGCTCATACACTCGGTGCACAAGCTCCACGTACACACGTGCGCGGCCGGAGACGTTGGTGAATTGAAAATTCATCCTCCAAGAGTTTTTCGATTTTCAACCAGCGATTCTGCTGGGACGCCTCGGCTACAGCCTCGTCAAAGTCACTCGGCTTGGATTTGAAAACGCCCAAGGAAAGACGTCGCTCGCGTGTGTACAAAGCGTAAGGCAGTAGTAGCAGCAATAGCGCGCGCGTTAACTTTGAAGAGAACTTTCTTTTTTTTCGCCCGGCGTAGCCCCGGCGAAAGCTTGGATTCTCTCTCTCTCTCTTGGCGGTGGCGGCGGCGAAAGAAGGAGGGAAAATATGCCGTTTTCTAATTTCCTCGAAAGTGCTGATTCATGTGCGTAGCCAGGTAGTACGCGTACAGGTGCTTCCCCTCCGAGTGACAGATTACACAACAAGTGCGTGTACAAGCGAGCGCGCGTGCTGTGTGTGTGAACCGTTAAAGAAGGAGAAGATGTGAGCAGGGAATGACCGCCTGGAAATTGAGCCGTAAGTCCCCGCTGCGTGAAAGGTCAACGCGTGCTTTGGCCGAGCAAGAAAAAGTGAGCGTGACCGCTCGGTCGATCCTTCTCGCCCGGCACAACTATTTCCCAACTGTTACACCTGTTAACAAATTAACGCAAACACACGCTGGGGCCCGCTTACGCGGCAAACTTGCCCGTCTCCGCAATTGAAAGCGGCTATTTCCCCAACGTGATTCTTGAATGATTGATCATTTTATAAGCGGCCATTCCGTGCCGTTCAACTCTCTTCGATGCTAAAAGCGTACCTTGCTCTCCCACACGCGTGGCATAGATGCTCGATTGCCGGGAGAGGGACAAAGCCCTGCGGCATTTATTTTTGTCGCGTGCCCGTAATTTATTACCTTCGTTAGAGCAGTTTCGGAAGTGCTTTACGCGCGCGAAACTTCACGCACAGCCGACAGGCCAGCAGCTCCCCCTCCCCAGGCCCTCCTTTCTCGGACATATTTTCCAACTTTGTTTATGCACACCAACAGCCTCTGGTATTTGACTGGCCGTGTGTTTGTGCGCCTGGGCACGATACACAAAGTTCGACGTTACAAAACGCCAAGGAGGGTTTGACGAGGGAAAGTTGCTGCCTCTGAGGTGGAGAGGAAAGTAGAGGGGAAGGAGAAAAAGTTTCGGTCAGATAGACGAAAAAATAAACCTATAGCCAAGACTATATCTGGCTGGGCGCGATGTGCTCTCGGAGCTAGTAAAGATGTAAAGTCAAAAAGTCTTGGCGACGCTCGGGAGGGGCTTGAAGGGCTGCTTTTATACGTACAACAACTTTTACAAGGCTTTTAACTTTTTTTCCAAATTCCGAACTATGCCTGCTGTGGTATTTCCATTGATAGGGAGAGAGAGAAGCTTCCTCTCTTCCCTCATCCCTGCCAAAAGCAAGTATTTCGAAAATCCAATATAAACGCAAATTTTCTTTTTTATGAAATACTCGGGAGAAAGTTGGGTTCGGTAGGGCCGGGTCTACCAAAAAGATTCCCGTATATATTTGCGCTTTCGAGCTAGGAGTTTATCCAACTTTAACGAAATGCACGCAGCCCCATGAATATCGTCCGACTAAACGTCTGTGCGAGTGTTGCCGCTCTTGATAAAATCATCATGATGTAACGTCTCAATAATGCAACGCAACTCCCCCGAATTATTCAAACTAGCGATAAATTATTTTGTACTTACACCTATATAGACATAGTCACTACCTATATGTACATAAATATAACAATAGAGAATAAAACATTTTGGCGTTCGTTGACATTGCAGGATCAATAATGTTCCACGTGCGCCGACGGCCAGCGGACTACGTGCCGCGCAAGCGGAAGAAAAAACCGTCGGGCAAGTGGAACGAGCTGGAGCACAGGTACGAGGACGAGCGGCTGCCGTTCCTCCAGGAGCTCAACCCCGACGGGACGGAGATAGCGAACGGGGCCGGAGTGAGGCACCGGCTGCAGCCGAACGTGACGGAGGTCGGCTCCGAGCGGCCGGTCGGGCCCCAGGCCGTCCAGGCCCAGACCCTCACCCTCACCGGGCCGACGGTCATGCCGAGGCACTGCGTCATCGCCTTCACCGAGAACATCGTCACCGTGACCCCGTGCTCCCGCGACGCCCACACCTACGTCAACAACCAGAGGATACACCAGACGACCATACTCCAGGTACGATTTCCATTTTAACAACTGTCGTCGATCTAGTTAACGAACCAGGTCGCGCTTCCACTAATTTTCATCTCGCTCCCACTGAAACTTTGATCCGATCAATTTTTCACGGTCCACAAAAAAAACGCGACGCCTCAACTAGTAATACAGTTGTTCGACCTAATGCAGTCTAGCTCAACTGCTTGATGGCCTTCCCCCTCCGGAACTTCCCAACTGATTTTTTCATTTGCCCAGGGCTGCAGAGCAGACGAATCGCATGAATAAATTCAAAGTTTTAAAATATCGTCGTTAAATTAGCCACCCGCCCGTCCAACCGGACTAAGTGAGAATCCGGAGTCGCACGTACACAGAGATCGAAAACGATTGTTCGAGTTTCTGTCTCTCTTGCTCGGGCTACGAGGCTGGAATATATCCCATAGCGTTAGCGAGAGCTCGCGATCCTAATCTCCAGCTTTTTTTCTCCATTAGCCCTCCTCCTTCCGTCTATGAGAAACCCGAGATCTCAGGCAAAGGGACGAGGAGGAGGAGGGAAAGGGAGTGGTAGGTCGGTAGAGGCGCGCGACTCGAAATAATTAGAGCCTCGATGCGGCAGTGTGACGGGCTAGGCTCCAGCAGCGGGGGGTACACGCTCTGAATCGGCGTGCGCTCGGATTTCAATTGTACGCCTGTATACGTATATACAGTAAGTGCGCCGGAGCAGAGTCTTACGAGGCGCGTCGCCGGCGGTTTGCCGGAAACTACGCGTGCCTCCCCTCACCTCCTTCTAAATAATGGGCAAGACATTATAGACGCGAGGGCAGAACGAGAAGGAGTCGGCGGGCGACAGAGAGAGAGAGGAAGAGGAGGACAGCTTAGCGGGACCGAATTCGGCAATTAGTCGCGACAAATTGCCGCGATTACCAGGCCGAATCGCGCTCGCCTGCCAGCCAGCGGCAGCGGCGGCGAGAGAGAACTTTGCATGACGAACGAGCGTAAACACGCGCGGTGGCTTCCGCGCGCGCACTCGGCCCTGCCGAGAGAGAGAGCGAGAGACTCTCACGTGAGTTATCGTCTTTTTCGTAGCCGTGTACCGTTTAACTGCCGCTGCTCTCCGCTGTAGTAGCCTGATTGTCGCTTCTTGCTCGGCTCGCCGCGCGTCTACGTACATACGTGTCTGTGTGTCGGATTGTACGGGCGAAAAGGCACTAATGGCCGATTCGTATACGCCTCGGCACTTTCGGTAATCGCGCGAGTTTCGCCCTCTCGGCCGAGCTGCACAAAGGCAAAAATCGCTGGCTGTTAAGCCGAGGCGCTACTGGATAGGCGGCTGTGGGGGCCAGAGATTGAGAAAGGCTATTCCGAGCGTGAGCCCGTGTAGGTATGTGTACGTAGGTACATATTCGAAGCGCTGGAGAGAAAGACAAAGCCGGGCTGCGGGAGAGACTGATTGTCGCTTGTCATGGACTGCTTCTGAATGCCCCCCGCGACCGCTCAATTGCCTGTTATTCCAAACGTACGTGTGTCTCTCTGCGCGTGTGCACTGTATGTGTTACATTGCGGCCGGACCGAGCATATATATAACATTATACGCCGAATTAATTAAGCACCGGCTGATTGCTTGATTTATCGACTCTGGATTTAATTAGACCTACGGCCGCGCTCATAGCACCCGCACATCTCCCTCTCTCTCTCTCTCTCTCTCTCTCTCTCTCTCTCTGCGCGCCTGCTTGTGTTGCCTGTGTGTACATAGTGGCTGCTGTTGGCTGCGAAAAATCAAGCATCGCTGCCGGAACATTAATCAGATTTGACCTGATGTTTTCTCCTTTGCCCCTTTTACGACTCTTCCTCGTGCTTACCCCTACGCTCGCCTGATTACGGGATGAAACGATTTTTGTGTGCGAGGTAAACACATATGTGACACAGAAATGTTTGGATAAGTAGGGCCTTAAACGCACAGCAGTAAATAGTTAATTGCGTTTTCAAATGATAAAGTCACTGTCAACCTGTAAATGTTAGCTTTCCTTTTATTCCCGTTCGACGCGGCTCGATAATCAAACTTTAATCTTGTTCCACGTAAATAGTGAAAAAAAATAAGTCCCCCCCCTACTCATTTCCGCTAGGCGGTATAAAGAAAACAAAAGAATTAAAAAATCCTCGTAATTATAAACCAGTTAACCCAGAAATCTTGAATTCCTCCGGAGAATTCATACCACGTGGAATCCCCAAAGGTATATAGGCAAAGTATGATTTCGCACATTTGCAAAATGTAGGCCGAACAATGGGGTTGACACGTGGATTGGGCGAATAAGTAAATAGGTTTCGAGGCGCGAATAGTCATAGTGGAAATATCGCGAGAGCAGGAGGGTAATCTCTTGACTAATCGAGCGCGTCGCCCCGTTGGGCGGCCGGGGTTTCAATTGCAGAACGGAGCTATCATCAAGTTCGGCCGGATGCACACCTTCCGCTTCATCGATCCAGCGCCGGAGGATAGGATCAGGCAGCGGCTCGACTCGAATCGTCAGGCTGACTACGCGTACGACAGGTAAGCCAACGGACACGAGATCGTCAACGTCGATACGGAGATACGACTCGGCCAAAGCCCCTCGAGACTATATCTCCCGCTACTCTCCCGACTACCTACCTCACTATATGTGCGCAAAGTCGATGGGTGACGGCGGCGACGTTTGCCGCACGCCTGTGTATCTTTGCCATCGGATGCGAAGCGTAGAAAGTTGCCGCTGCAAGTGCCTAGTGCTCTCTGCTATTTGTTGTTCTTGCGCTCACGCATTTTTATTTGATTTTTCATCCACCTGCTATTGGCTCGCTTTTCCTTGGACACATTGCTCCGTCGCGAATATTTCTGCGACTCGCTATTTGATTTACCGGAAAAGTTTACTTCTTCAAGCAAATAACGCGCCAATTATCGCAAATTAAAATTCAACGAGTTGATTAAGAAAAAAGAGAAGTAAGCCCGCGGAGCTCGAGCCAACGAAAATCGGGCCATTTAATTAGCATGTGTCCCTATCCCTCCGTCTCACGCCATCACGTTTTTTCGTTCGTTTGCTTTTCGTGTCCCAATTTCGTCTGCTCCCCGCGCACGCGTCACGTGCAACCATCACGACGACGACGACGTCCGGCAAGCAGACGTTCACCAGACAGCAGCAGCCAGCAGGAGCTTAGCTCGGAGAAGTACAGGCCGAGCTCAGGCCTAGGTACCCCAAACGGAGCTAGCGCGGTTGGTCAGGCGAGCTCGAACCCCCCGAGCCCGACCAAGTCTTCCGCAGCCAGTCCCAGAAGCCCGACTCGTGCCAGCCAACAGCAGCAGCAACCCGAGGTCACGCATAACTACGAGACGACCTTTGATCTTGACGGCAACGTCGAGACGGCCAGTTTGAGCAGTAGTCGCGACGGCCAAAGGTAAGTCCAACGAGCCTGAGATTAAGCGGCGATCGATGCAATTGGATTTTTCGGCTCTCGATCGCGTAGTCCGGTATATATCGGTCAAAACGGCAAGTGCATATACTCTGTTGCGGTCGCGTATTGTGGACTAGCTTTCGTGAATTATGTGGTTCGCTCAAAATCGCATATCGCTTCGTCGAGCGGAATAAATTGTGGCAGCTGATATTGTGTTAACAGGGCGCGAAAATCATTTTTCCCATACTCGATATTCCACACACACACGCGCGAATAGGAAGGGTGAGGGCACAGAGGGAGAAGCTTGGCTGAAAGAGACAGTATTTTCGCCGGGAGCAGTTTAGAGTGATAGATTGAATATCGATATTCCATATTGGCAAGACAAAGGACATTATTGATTTATAATTTTCGTGCGCGGGGCCGGCGGGAGGGAAGTAGGGAGGGCAAAAAAATGGAGTCCCCGAAAGAGAATACGTGACGCCGAATAAATAAATCCATCTTCATCGCGCGCCGCTCGATCGCTCGCTTGCTCTATATTTTCTTTTCCCCACCCTCTCACCCCCTTCCTTCCGTCCTTCTCCCTTTTGCCCTAAATTTTTCGTTTGCTAGATTGATTTCATTTTTTTTTGCGTACGTTTTTTCCCTCCCTTTTTTATGTTCTTTTGTCATAACCGCTTGCGATCGCCGTAAACATGAGGCTAGAGAGAGAGAAAAAAATAATGATAATAACGTATGCGTAGAATAAAGGCAGATAAATAAAAGATCGATCGTGGAAAACGATTGAAGGGCAGCGAAATAATTTGCAGGTAAGCCGCACGTCAACTGTAGAGATAACATCAGCTCTCGTATACGTTTGCATATATGTAGCTACATGTATACTCGACCTACGTACGTACACACTGTACAGTCCATTGGAATTTCACCTGACATTTTTCACGTTTATGTGTTGTTTGCTTTTGATACATCAAACCCTTTTTTTCCATTTTGCTGTTCAAAAAGATTGATATTTCCATTTCGTTTTCAAACGTGCTTGCCCAGTAAAATTCTTGCATATTTTTTTATTACTTATAAAAAATTGTCCGATGAATATTATAATAAAATATAAACATCTTGTAAGCCACGAATAAAAGTTCTTGTTTGATGTCCTGACTGAAGCCCTGCCACCAATTGTTGATTTGAAAAATCTGGCCTTAAGAAAAAAAGTGATTCTTCTCGTTTAAAAAGTCAACTTCTTTACTTCTCGAGTATTGATAAAAAATTAAATGCGCCATAATTAGTCAGGCCAACAGAGTACAATTCCTAGCCCATTGAAAATGTTGAGTCAAAACTATACGCCTGTTCTATATCTATATATCTAACGGCAAGACAATAGGCCAGAGAGACAGAAAGAAGAGACACAATACCTGAGTAGAAAAAAGCTAAGAGAAGAACAGTTGGTAAAAAGGATGGATTGAAAGTCGAGCCGGCGTGGAGAAGTAAAGGGCCGTGGGGTCGGAAGGGCATATAATATCTGACAAAAGAACAGCGGGAGCTCATTAAAATATTCTCGGGAGGAGCATTTGATGGTCGGTGGGATCAATCGAAAAGCCATTAGCTCGTGCTTACTTTGGCGCGCATCTCGTTCCCCAGGCTGTCGCAGTACGAGCGTCAGCAGCAGCAACAGCAGCAACAGCAACAGCAGCAGCCACGCGGCACCGATCCGATCCTGCCGGCGGTCCTGGAGTTCCTCGAGGAGACGGAGGAGGCGTTTTTGCACGCGGTCATAACCGACGTCGAGCCCTCGGCGCCCCAGTTCAAGCTGGCCCCGACGTACACGCTCTACCTGGCCGCTCGTTACCGGGCCAGCACCCATTACCGGCCCGAGCTCCAGCCCACCGAGCGAGCTCATCGGCTGACCATCATGCTCGCCAAGGTCGCCACCATGATACACCAGGTTATCCAGGTATGTGCATACACACATCTCGATTTATCCCCGCTCATATTCCAGCAGATGCATATATTCTTGCGGAAGTTACCGTAATCCGCTGAAATGCCTATCTTATCGCGGCTGCCTAGTTAAAGTCCATTTGCTCCTCGAGACGCAAAACAGAAGGAAAAAATGCGCTTTATCGCGCGCAAGCCTAGAGAGAATTATCGTTATTTTCCCGGTCGCGCTTATCTTAAACATTCGAACAATTCTCGTGAACTTGACTTCGTAATTGGATCAAAGGAACAAAGACCGAGGGGGGAAAGGGGCGGCTTTCTCTCTCTCTCTCTCTCTCTCTCTCTCTCTCTCTCTCTCTCTCTCTCTCTCTCTCTTTCTCTACGCATTATATAGAAGAGCTGGTATTATCTCCAAAAGTTCGCGCTCTTATTTCACAATCGGCCGTCCTCTAAATAACGCTTATAGCCTAACATTCAAGAGAGAACGAGGAGGAGGAGGCGAGGAAGGAGAAGATGAAGAGAGGCACTCTTGGCCTGATTAACCCAAAACTCAGCTGGGCGGAAGAGAAGGAGTAGCGGGACGGAGGGAGGGAGAGGTTAAAGAGATGAAGCACCATCGGGGCTCGCGTTTTTACATCGATTCGAGCCTTAGCTTTCTCGACGGCTCACGACGGCCGGCCGCCGAGGTGCTGGAAGCATAGAGAAGTGGAAGGAGGAGTGTAGGCAACGGCGACGCAGAGCCCCTTAACGAGTAGCCCGGACGCCCCGGCATTGTTTATCAACGGCATTATGTTCCCCGTGGCGGTATAATCCACTGCTCCAGTAGTTGGGTGCTAGAGGGAGGAGGGGGGTAAGGAAGCCTCGCGAAGAAGTGCCTATAGCGCGAGGAGAGCGGCCCGCATGCACGCGCCGGCAGCCGGAATTGGGTCTCGGATTTAATAATTATCAAAGTAGAGCGGCCGTAGGGAGCGGCTCGTTTCCGAGAGATACGATCTCTTCAGCCTTCCTCCCTGCCCCTTACTCTCGGCTCCTCAAGCGTGAGCGTGTTCCTTTACTCTCCGGGTATGGCTAAGCCCTTATAGTACAGTCGAGCGCGGCAGCAGGACCTAAAGAGCCGAGGACTAAGACTCTCCTTCTCCCCTGCCCCCTCACTTGCGGCGGCGATATGGCCGAGAGATCGAGCGGCGCTCTAGCCGTCGGACCGCTGACCCGAGCAAAATGCGCGCGCGTGATCCTATACCGAACGAGGCAAGTTCACCTCGGCGTGTGCCGAATAACGGAGCTCCAGGGTGGGGATTATCGGTGCTTTGGGGCTCGCTTTGAGGCTTGCGGCTCTCATGCTGCGCCGCCACTACCACTACCGACTGGGGGGACAAAGGGGCGTTACTCGAGTGCTTCACGCTTGTTGAGCTTCGGCGCAGATTCGGCTTCGATAACCTCGGCGCCGTCGAGACCTTCCCCCCCTCCCCCCCCCCTCTGACCCTCGCCCCTTGTGATCCGGCCCGGCTCAACCTCGTCTTCCTTCCGCTGGCGCTTTTTAGAGCGATGAACTGCCGAGATTTTTGGCTCTCGAGAGAGAGCTTTCGTCGGGCCGATTAAGTCTCGGACGTCAACGAGTCGAGTAGGCTACGCTCCTCAGCCTCGTCTAATGTTTTTCCTACGGGACACGGCAGGGCGGTGAGGGGCAAGGGGCTACAGAGGCCTTGGTTAAAAGCGAATTAGGCCGGGGGTAATTCTTTTGTAGCAGCAGCACCACCAGGCGCTTTTAATGCAAGCGCCTCGTAATGACTTTTGAAGTTGCTCAAAGGCAGAGAGAATAAGAGAGGAGGGACTGTCTGCTGGGATATGAGATTACCGCACTAAAAACGACCTTTTAAAAAAATAAAAAAAAAAGATATTAGAGAAGAAGGAGTGAGATGGTGTGGGGAGAAGATAAAGGAAGGAGAAGCGAATTAGGGTAATAAGCGGGCATTTGGTGGTCGGTATCCGCAGGAGCGCTACATGGACGCGTCGTCGCTAGCCCTGTGGCTGGCCAACGGCTCTGAGCTGCTGCACATGCTGAAGAACGACCGGCACGTGGGGGCGTTCTCGACGCGGGCCCAGGAGATCCTGGCGGACGCGGTGCACGCGGCGTTCAACTCCCTCGTCCGGTGCATCTCGACGGAGCTCCAGCCGGCGATGTCGCAGTTCATGGCCGACGCGGACGAGCCGGCGAAGGAGGCCGGGGTCCTGCAGATCTTCTCGAACAGCATGGCCCTGCTGCGCCGCTGCCACGTCAACGCCGCCCTCACGATACAGCTCTTCAGCCACCTATTCCACACGATCAACGCGACGGCCTTCAACGCCCTCATCTCCAACAGCAACCTCTGCGTCCGCTGGTTCGGCCGCCGGCTCAAGGCCAGGCTGAACGCCCTCGAGACCTGGGCCGAGCGCCAGGGCCTCGAGCTCGCGAGCCAGTGCCACCTCGCCACCATCATGCAGGCCACCCACCTCCTCCAGGCCCCCAAGTACAACGACGAGGAGCTCGGCCAGCTCAGCTCATCCTGCTTCAAGCTCAACTCCCTCCAGGTCCGGGCCCTCCTCCAGAAGTACCAGCCGGCCGCCGACGAGCCCAGGCTCCCGGCCAAGCTCATCGAGGAGGCCGTCAGGGTGAGTCACCCTATACCCTCATCTTCTGTTATACACGACAATTGTCGAGAGAGCTTTGTTAACGCATCCGTTGGATGTAGGTCGCGGAGAACGTCGCCGACTCGCTGGCCATCACCGACGGCAGGGAGATCCGGCTCGAGGAGGATCTCACGCTCAATCTGAAGCTCCTGCTGCCCGAGGACGGCTACAGCTGCGAGGTTATCAGGGGAGTGCCGCCGGGTCTCGCGGAATTCTTGGCTCCGCTGCAACGTGACGGCTTGTGTCGCATGGCAGCCCAGCCGACGAGCAGCGGCTACTGGACCATCTACATGATTGATCACCATCACGTAAGAGCCCGAGACATTTTTTATCGGACCACTCCCCCTATAGCCGCGGTCTTTTCCTTTTTTTCGTTTATTTTCCTTCCTCGCCGGTACAAGCATCGATTAATTTTCATGCGCAGTTCCGGAGCCCGAGCGCCATGAGCAACAGGTCCGCCGGCTACGCGGGCCACATGGGACACATTCAAAACCAGCCGGAGATACAAATTATTAAACTTCACAAGTCGACCAATGGAATGGGACTGAGCATAGTCGCGGCAAAGGTAAAATACCAACTTTTTCCTTTTAAATTCAATTCCGATATCAGCTGCCTGTTCCCCCGAACGAAGACAAACACAAACTTTTTTATTTGTGTAGAAAACGTGATGTATTATTATCATTCTTTTGTTTTCCATCAGGGATCCGGCCAAGAAAAACTTGGCATATACATCAAAAGTGTCGTTCCCGGAGGTGCAGCAGACGCCGTACGTTACAACTCGAAATCTCTCTTTATCTTTGGTTGTTATGAATCTAATTTATTAGGACAACAAATGATAATGAAATTGAAACCTTTCAGGACGGCCGATTAGCAGCCGGCGATCAACTTCTCAAAGTGGACGGACAAAGCTTAGTGGGTATAACCCAAGAAAAGTAAGTTACCTACCAAACTCCGCTACTTTCCAACTTCCGAGAGTACGTGATAAAACTTTTTTATGACTTTTGTCGCAGAGCTGCCGAGTATCTCGTTCGAACGGGCCCGATAGTAACGCTGGAGGTTGCGAAACAAGGGGCCATTTATCACGGTTTGGCGACGCTATTGTCGCAACCCTCACCTACAATGAGTCGAAGTGAGTAGGGCCGGATAATAATGAGAAATATTTCTTAGACTTTTCTTTTTTTAAAAAAAACATGCAGTTTCATTGCTCATTTCAAAGTGTACAAACAAAATAATAGACGATAAAGGAAGAGGCTATTGTACAAATTGTTACGGGGAACGCTTGGATAACTCATTTGCTTTCAGCTCATGCTTTTCTATATATTTCATTCGCTTTGACCTAATGAACGCACATATGTGATTAAGTACGATATTTATTTTAAGAATACTTGGCATTCAATGTACCAAGGATATTCAGTGAACAAATTTTTGCCGAAAAGTATTCTTAAAATAAAGAAAAATAATAATAATGCTCATCTGGATGGATATAAAAAGCTTTGCTTGGGTAACGCAATAAGTAACTAATGCTTTGACTAACCATTATTTTTCATGCAGACTCTAAATCACGACCAAAATCGGAACACCTTGACCCTGCAAGACTAACGGAACGGGCTGTGGCTCAATCTTCCTCTCACTCGGTGGGCAATCTTTTAACCATTCAGCCCCGGCACTCAGCCGGCCAGGTCTACCACGAACAATACGTCGACGGTTGGGAGTCACAGCCAGGTGCGAGTATAGCCCGCGTAAGCTCGTTAGCCCAAAACCGCGCGAACGCGAGCATGTCCTACCGTAACTACGTGCCCGCGAACCACATCTCGTACGCGACCTACCAGCAGATCCACCCGAACACCAGGCCCGGCAGCCTCATCCCCGTCTGCCCCAACAGTCTCATGCTGCCAGTTCGGCCAAACAGCCGCGTCACCAGCAGCGGCATCGCCGAGGTCTACGCGAGCCCCGAGCTCCCGTACGAGACGGCGGCGGCGGCCGCCGCGAGCCAGCCCCGTCTAAGCTACTGGTCGCCCGGCGAGCAGAGGCCCGTTATACCAATTATTCGCGAGCCCTCCTCCGCCGACACGTTCCTAACGATTCCGAGCCAATACACCGAGTGCTATCCCCACGGCTACGCGACCGCCCAGCTTCACGCGCAGCCTCAGGCTCAGAAGCTCAGCCAATACCAGCAGCAGCAGCAGCAGGAGCAACCGATAGCCTCGACCAGCTCGAATTACGCCCCGCAGTACGGCTACTACAGCGACGATAAGACTGAATTAGTGTTCCCGGCGGTAACGAGCCGACCACAGGACGACTACCTCGAGGAGGAAATCGACATTTCAGCGATACCGCCCCCGGAGCAGTCCCTATACGCTTACAGTTCAGAGGACCAAGAAACTCAGCCCCAAGAAAACAATGACCAAGAAACCGCGCAACAAGTAGCCAGCGAGTTGGTCGCCTCGTCGGCCGAGCAAGCGGAGGAGGAGGACGAGGACGAAAAGTCCGCGGACAAGGCCTGCTCGACCGAGGACAACAACCTCTCGGCTAACCGGGACACGTCCGACAGTCCCTCTCTCGAGACCGAGGCGACCGTGATATCGACACCGAAACTCCACACGGTCATGCCTGAACTGAATCTCGACTTGAGCGGACTCAACAGCAGCGATATATCCAGCGAGGACGAATCCAACGGCGAAAAGTGTTGGAAGTCGCCGGAGGAGGTACGCTTGGGATGCGGTCGAGTAGCAGCCCTGGCCAAACACTTTTCCCAGCTGGGCGAGGCCGGTTTGATTAAATTCAAGTCGCGCAAGCTCGTCGGCTCGAGGCAGTTCATGTCCGAGCCGGATATAGCCTCGCCCTCCAGTGCCGATCTTAAGAAGCGCACCAGAGCGAGCATCGATAAATTCAAGTCGGAGAGCGAATTGATCAAGTCGGACAAGAGCGTCGCCACCACACCGGAAAAAGAGTGGAGCATGATTTTATTGGACATCCAAGCGAAGGGCGCGCTGGAATTTCAGGAGGAGGAAAGAGCTCGGAAGAGAGAAGCAAAAGGGCCAAACGATAAGAACAACTCAAAGCTGTCCATCGCGGAGCAGGAGAAGATAATAGAGCAACTCAAGGAATTTGCGAACCTCGACAACGCGAACGCGCCCCTCTTCATTCCTAGTGGAAACGACAGCAACCGCCGCGACAGTGATTCCGACAAGGAGAAATCCATCGAGGGAGGCCCCAAGAGCACGTGTACGAGGAAACACCCGAGCGCTATGATATCCGGTAGTCTACGTCTCGAGCACTTTCGCAACCACTCCCTACCGACGATCCTGAAGGAGTTCAACGTAAACTCGATGCACCGCTGCCACGCCCCGGCACCGACGCTCGAGACCAAGATCAACAGCCTGTCCAAGTACTGGTCGCTGAAAGACCTCGCGTCGAGCGACGAGCTCGATTCGGTCCACACTTCCAACGACGACATGCTCGACGCGCGCGACAGTCCGGTCGCCAAGTACACGGTCTTCCCCAGCTACAACCGTGTCGTCTCCGCGCCCGAGATCTCGGACGAGTTCGTCGAGTTCCCGGCGGTCGGCGGCATCACGATCAAGAGCACGATATCGATCGGCCGGAGACGCAGCGACGAGAGCGCGACCGGCTCCTCCTCCGTCAGCTCGTTTCAGTCCTCGGTACGGCTCTCCAAGAGCACCAGCGACGTCTCGAAGGACGATCTCGACGAACATCTGCCCGAGGACGACGAGAAAAGCCACAGCCGGTCTTGGGAGAAGCTGCCACACACTTGCAACAAGAGGCATCGCTGCTACGTGAGAAAGTGCAGGGCCAACGAGACTAGAGCCCACGGCAAGGCCGTCGTCGTGAGGAGGAGGGCAAAGAGCGATCTTGACGTGTCGGAGCGGAAACCGACGCCAAGGTTCGAGAGGTCGGACTGGGCTTATCGGGATGCGCCGGTTCAACAGCGCCTACTGGATGAGCGTACGCATGCCCGTAAGCCAGCGATGATACTCAAGTCTGACGCACTTGTCGTCGTTTAGTGCACTTGAGAATGGCCTGGTTCAGTTCGTTTGAAGTTTATTATGTTCCTACACTCGTTCGTTTTTCTTTTTTAGTTTTTTAAACTTTCGTTTTTATATGACTTAGATGTTATAGCGGTTTCGATCGTCCGAATGCCATGATTTAGTTTTATTATCTGCAACGTTAGTTATAGATGAAATTATGTCGTTCTGTTTAGTGAGAGAATACAAATTGTGCTTTACGTAAAATCAATACTTTATTACAAATGACTTTAGTACGTCAATAGAAACAAAAGTATTATTTACTGCGATCGCACGATTTGTATCGATTTTTACCGTTTTCAATTCCATGCAATCATCTTCATTATCTAATTATGCTGTTAACGGTGAATGTCGACATATAGCTTAATTCATAATTTTATATATTATCTATACGCTTTACATCTACAATTTCACAAGCAACTTTAGTTTTAAGTACCAGGGCGAGTTACTTTAATATTTAAAGCAAACTGTAATGCTGTTCATAAAGAAACAAACAAAAGTCTCAAATGTTTAAAGTAGCTCGTCCATGGATGAATGGTCGTTGTCTATGTTGTATATATTGTACACATGTGTATATTTTTATCGGTGGCATCACTCTATGATCACAGCACGATTCGCACGTTTCAATGCCAGACTTCACGCCGTCTGGCCATTATACCCACCTATATATCTTCCGATATACATATATATATACAACAACCTACATATAATCCACATTCGCACGAGCATGTGAAAATTAGACGTTTAATGTTGCATTATGTTTCTGTGCATCTTGTTGCGCGCTTGAATCACAGGTCCCCGTCGCATGAGCGAACGCGATTTGCCGTCGCGCTTGGGACACGAGGCGCCCACCCCACAGCAAATACACAGCAGCAAATCCGTTCCCGCTCTTCACAGTAAGTATTCACGCCACGCTTAACACCCCTCGCTCACCTTCACATTCTCTCTCTCACACACACACACACACACACACACACACACACATACACACTCTCTTCCTCTATTTGTGTATATCTATTCACCTCACTCGAGCTTACTCTCGTTTTCACCCTCGCCACGACAAACACCTCACTCCTCACCAAATGCCGCCACACGCTCTCTATCACATATACGTTCGCGTATTCGCCGCTGGCTCTTTAGCCTATCGATCTTGCTCGATCACTCTAAAAACGTCCTGGAATAGATGTAGGAACCGAAAGCAAACTGCAGCACGAGGTGTTCAATCCTGGATACAGCCGAGCCTCGTCTAGTAACAGCGTTACACCGCCAGTTCAGCCACCTCCAATGCCCACCATCAACGGCGCTACGTCTCTGCGCTCGAGGTATATTTACTTTTCGTATTTAACTTTACCGTACAGGCCATTTCGATAATTTTCTTATCGCCGGAATTTTATGAATTCTTTAATACGATCGTAGATCCAGCCATAATCTTCACGATCCCAGCCGAGCGGGCACGTTGCCACCCAGTGGTCTGGCAAACAGACAACAATCCTCTCCCAACTTGAATCCAAGTCACTTGCACGGGCAAAATAGTTTGCAGAGCAATGAGGCCGAGAGATTCTACCAAAACTTGAGTGTCTACAGAAATCAAGAGCTTCCTTTGAAACAGCAGCCGAGCCCACCTCAGTCTTCCGATGACAGGTACATCATTGATCTAACAATCGTCTCTACAGACTCCAGTCTTAGTCGGCCAAACTTTTAAAACTTTGTACGTTATTTACATTTATTTCCAGAAGTCCATTGCACTTGCAAAAGCCATTATCTCGAGGTTCGGAAAGCTCGTTGAACCGAGGCTTGATAGACCCGAGTCAGGGTAAGGAGCGGCCAATGTCAGCATACTTGGCGCAAGGCCAGCAGCCTCCACAACAGCAAAGCTATCCCAGTCACCTGCAGCCACAGCAGCAGGGACCGCCGGTGAGATCTCAGTCGTCACGCGACATTATCCGACAGGAAGCGAAGCTTCAGGAAATGCAGGAAGAAGTCCAGCGCCGCCAGCTGCGCGGTGGCCCCGTCCCCGCTGCGCTTGCAGGAGCCCAGATTGGCGCCTACCGCAGCAATACATACAATCCACGAGCGATTGGGAACGCGGCCATGCAGCAACAACAGCAGGCTGCTATTAGACCTCAACGTCCACTCGGTTCTACGCCCAACCTTGGACCGACTTCGCCGAATTATAACCGACAACCCGGTCAAAATTACGGCTATCTGCCTGACCCTGCTCAGCAGCAATACAATCAGTACGGACAATTTGGCAAACCTCAGCAACAGATGATGGGCCAGTACGCTGGAGCACCAACTCGACCGTACGGCCAAAATGGGCCACAATTCGCAAATGGGCCCGAGTCCCATACTGACGGCGATATTATGGGAGACAATCCACCGGCAAGACCGGCTCTGCCACATACCAGTGGCAGTCCTCCACCCCCAGTGCCAAATACGCTTACGCATCCACTGTACACAAAACAGTTGGACCCCTCTTCTAGGTGGGTTCCGAGATCATTGGAGTACTCACTTGAAATTAATGCAATCTTAAGATGTTTTAATGGCTGTATTTATTTTTACAGATACACCGCAAGTATGCAGGATCCTCCTAAAGGTGGATATTATCCTACAACCACTGCCAGCTCGCAGCAGCCTCGACAATATCAATTTAGTGCCACAAATCCTTGGCAGAGGGAGGAAAAAGAGAAGGTAAGACGCGATACCACATAATAATATATTATCTTTGTATTTCCTAGACCTTATAATCATTTATGATCATTTTTTCAGGCACAAGAAAGACGCAGAGAAGCCGTAAGACAGTGGCGCGACCAACAAATTGCTGAGCTGAGTGCTCTTCCTCGGCGAACACCTCAACAAGAGGAACAGCTCCGAGCCCTTCAGCTAGAACGAGATTTCCAAAAACGTGCAGAAGAAGCAGCTAATCAACAAGATGACGATGAAGAAGGTCTCGATGTAGAAAATGAAAGCACAACACAGCGAGTTCAAGGTCTGTTGCGCTCAGCCGCCGCCCAAGATCGCGGTCAGGTAACTGGCCAACAACAGCTGCCAGCTAATCTGACTCGAGGGAACGTGATCACCCAGTCAGGCAGAGGTACCCTATCACCCCAGCCTGTAGGTAGCCAGATACAGATGACAAACTTGCCTATTCATACGGTGAGCAGCCAGCAAGGTAACATGGGCAACTCGTATGGTGGACAGAATGATACTACACCGACGAGCAATGTCAACTCCTACCCGTCCCAAAACCAGAGCCTCAGTAGTCAGTCGGGCATCTCGCCACCATATGGATCGGCAAGCCTCAGCCAAACAAGCGCTAGTCAGAAGGCGAGCTTTGAAGCCCAGATGAACGAGGAGCGCGAGCGCCAACGCAGAATGGACGAGCTTAAGAGACGACAAAGCGAATTTGACGAGAGCCAGAGAAGACGGCAGGAAGAAGAGCAGCGACAACAACAGCTGCAGCACCAACAAACTATGCAAAATATGTATCAGCAGCATCAATCCAATCTACGTAATCAGCAGCAGCTGCATCCGGGAATGCTGCGACTTGACAATCTCGTTATAGACGAGCCTAATTCGCCAAGTAAGCATGTTCCTAAGAAAGACAACGCAATTGCTTTCTTTTTACAGCGTATTAATTTAATAATGAATTGCAGATTCCCAAAGTGGTAACGAAGCTCCACCTCCACCTGAACGAGGATCAAGCTATGCTGTTATGTCACAGCAAAGTGCACTACGATCCAATAACTCGACAACGTCGAATTCTTTGCTTGGATCGACCACAACTAAAAGAGTATCCTTCCATGATCCCAATGCTAATACTGAATCACCAAGTCGAAACAATACGTCGACTACTTCTAACGCCGTGACTCCATCTTCCCTTACAATGGATATTATAAGAGAAGATCCAAACGTAAGTACTTGCAAATTATTTAATGAAAATAAAATTTAATAACAATTACTAAAAGCTCTTCTCCAAAATGCGTCCAACGGCAGGTAAACGTGTGAGGTATTAAGAGGTTTCAATGATCCACTGATCAATTATTATGAATTTTACTTTAATGCATGTGGCAATGTTATTTTTCACCTCGACGAAAAAGCCATAATCATCTGTGCTCAATCGCCCGTCATGAAATGTTATAAATATGTATTATCATTGCCATCATTGCAAGCGTGTATTTCTTGAACGTGAACGCATAATTGCTCAGTCTTGTGTGTTATCCTTGATTGACTGTTTTGATGAATTGAAAAGACGATCGAAACCTTTTGTAGATGTTTATCTTAGTTGTATTTACATATGTGTTATGCAGTGGTAGATGTTTTATAAGTTATTGTAAATCACTTAAAGCTCGGCTAATGTATTTCTATTATTTTCTTAGAATTTCATAAACGATGCCGAGATGTTGTTAGCTTCACCGAAAACACCCGAAGGTCCCGGAAGTATATTTCAAGGAGCAACTCCCGGCGTGATAGGCGCTCAGGAAGTTTATAAGTAAGAATCACCTTTTTTATGTCGACGTTAGCTACACGATATTTATATTTTACAAAAAACTAATGGACTACATGTATTTTTACTTTAGGGATCCGAGACAGAAAAGGTTGGCAGAAAAACAAAGGCAACAGCAAAATTCCCAAATGGGCGCTGTACCAGAGAAACTCAGTTTCAAGGAAAAAATGAAAATGTTCGCCATGGAGACAGGAGAAGACGGTACACCGAGGGACAAAGTAAAAATTTCAAGAGCTCAGCGTGAAATCGATAATATCGGCAGTCCACTAAATACGAACAACAATAACAATAACAATAATAATTGAAACAAGATTGTGTCATTGCAACGTTCGGTTATGTAAATATCGGTACCAGTTTGACCGTGTGCTTGAGTGCACGACAATCACGATAGGATCATCGAGCGAGGATGTTACCGTTATTGTTTCAAGTTTGAGGATAAAGGCTATATCCTTTGTTAATGTTGAAGTAAGCAAAAGTATTGAAGTTTTCATTATTGAAAAAAAATTTTGTAAAGAGAGCGAGAAAATCGTTTAAACAGTACGATAAAATGAAATTTTACTTTATTTTTAAGATATACATACATGTATAAAAATATTTGATTATTGATGATTGATGAAATGAATATAAATATGAATTTTATTTTATTCTTGTACCTTATTACAAGTATTAATATTTTACTGTAATTTTATTGTTTATCAAAGTATTGAGTTATTTTTTATATTTTTATTAGAATTAAAAATTTTGATTATTACTAAATACATTTTCGTAAAAATATATTCGGTTGCCTTTTTCGTACAATTATTATATTTTTTCATTTAGCTGTACATTTATATTTAGTTATGTAAAATCAGAATAAAATAAAAGTAAAAAACGGTAGGGAATGTTTGAACAGAGTTTAGTGAGATTAAACAGAAGTCGGTTTCCCGAAAATGTCTAAACTGTTTATTCATAAACATGTATTTAATATTTGTGTATGTATAATAGTAAGCATATATTCAGTCACTCGGTGTATATATTTGACTTTAAGAGTGATATAAATATGATTGCGTTATATTTTAAAAGAGTTTAAATCATTTGATACTTACATTTACACAGAATCAATGTTTCACTCAATCCGTTATGACTCGAGGATTACAAATTATCGAGAATTCAAATAACCACTCCAGAAAAGGTCTATTTCTCGTGCGTTTCAAAAAAAGAAAAAAAGCTGTTCAAATTACTCAGTAAAATACTTATTTATACGTATATTTTATAACGACCATGTCGTTTGTACATGATGTTTTAAAAGTAGTAATAGATCTCGTATTATTGTCGTTATTGATAAAAATTTGTCATTTTTTGAAATTGTAAGAACTGTTTTTATATTTTATTAGATTAACAGTTAAATATATAATAAACTTAAAAGTCTACAATAAAGAATATTAAATAAAATGGCTAAAGCTGACTACACATTTCATTTAGAAGCACCATGAAAAGTTTTTGTAAGTTATTACGATATGTTGAACAAAGCTTTAAAAGAAAAAGAAAATCAAAGTATTCACAAAAACTTATGATACGTGATAGATCATATGAAGATACGAAATACAACTACAAATGAATTAAAAAATCATGTCCAAAACTAAACATACGATTATAAACGTACGAGTACATGTATGTTATATTGATACTATTAAAGATTGCGCAGGAACGCGGTGCGCAAGACTCGCATACATAAATTTACTACAAGTTAACATTAAAATGAAAACTAAAAAAAGAAAAGAAATTTTCATTATACTAAGTGTTTGACGTAGAGATTAAACAAATATAGTGACAAAAGGCAAAGTTTGAAAAAGCCTAAGGTCTGTGAAAACAAAAAAATAGCAATATTAGCCTATAAATGTTGGTAGTTGAAAAGAAATAAAATCAAGAGTGAGAATGTGACAAAAAATGAAACGTTAAAGCAAGACGGTTAAAATTTTGTATCATCTGTAGTAGGTACGGTCTAAAGTGTAGACTGCTGTGGCAATAATCTAGTTAGCATAGATTCGTTTTTTGCGTTTTTCACGAAACGCAATAGCCATTAAAATTTAAGAGTAACATTCCTCGCGATTCAACGAACACTCTTGAGAAAATTTATAAAAGTTATGTGTATTAACGTGAAAAATGAGTAAAGTAAATTGAAAAACTTGGAAATTACCGTTGTTCCGCTTGCGATGGCGTACTCATTTTCACCACAAACTTTGACTAACGCTTTTTTGTAACAGCGTCAAGCGTATTAGTTGAAAAACAAAACGTTTAAACCATTTTTTAATCACATAGAAACAACTGTCACAAATAAGAATTGGATCACATCTACCTACATGTTGTTTTGCAGTAACTGACATTTGCGAGACTAAACGGAATAAACAATATTTTCTTTTTTTTATCAGTTTCTTCTTTTGTTTGACGCGGACGCGTATCCTAAATTTTGTACAGCGGATGCGTTGTGAATATTGTATGTGATATAATATAGGCCTTTCTTTCTCGGCGAAAGATTATATTATCGTAGAGTATATAAATCTTAGCTCAAAAACGAGTGACATCGAGTCGAGCTGAGAGTTTGATAAAACATACGCATCATTTTAGACAAAAGACGACGAGAGGGCACCACACTGAGTTGGTTGCGTCCTGGCTAAAAGAAAATATTGTTTATTGCTTGTTTTTCTTTCATTACTTTTTATTATTTTTTTATTTATTACTGCGTATTGTAAGTAAAGTAGTTTAATCTACCGTAAAACAGTTTTTGAGTAGGTAAGAAACTAAATATTCATCACTCGAGCTGATGTTGTTAAGTTTTTAAACGAGGCGAAGAAAGTAAGCGAGCTAAGCAAATTTAATTAGTAGGATCAATTAACAATACGTAGAGCACATGAGATCCTCGAAAGAGTAGCATGTTAAAAAAAAAAAGTTAAAAATTTCAGCGAAACGTAAAAATGAATTGATCGTGGTTTTTCCGGCCTTATGCGAATACCTCGGGATAAGCGTGAAAATTAACGGATTTTTGTTTTTACGTTTGACGCGCGTGAGAGTGTGTAATAAACTTGTGTTGCGTTGGACTATCGCTCTAGATTATCGACGAGATTTTTGAAGGCTAAAAGAAGGAGGAGAAGAAAAAGAAGTCGAAGCGAGTAACGAGGAGTTGTATAAATGGAAAGCATTAGCACTCATTCACTTGTAAGTTAGTTACAGCTAGAAGGAGTAAGATGACGAGACGGTGAGCGAATTAGAAAGAAAAAAAAAATGAAAAATAACAGTTACGTCCCTCCTTGTTGTGTATAGCAAACGTATTTGCACTATATTTTGTAAGATTTTTTGTCACTAGGAAAATAATTCTTACGAGCGACGGGATAGATATTTCTTTTCGTGACGCGCGTCATCCGATTCTTTTACGTATAACATCTTATCTACATTAATAACTATGTATATCAATTGTAATTGTAGAAAACATACTATATTTTTTAATAATTGTTCATCGTGTCATTACGCATTATTCAGATATCTATGATATTGATGAGAATTTAAATAAAATAAATATCAAACAAATAATTGGTATTTCATTATCGATGCCTTCTAAATTTATTAAATTCCTTCTTACGATATGATTGATTTTTTTTATTAAGTGGATTGTAATCGTGTTAACGATAATTATCGTCTCTTAGATCGTTATCTACTTTACCCCAATTGATCCTGAACAATTAATTGCTCATAATTGTTTTACGTTTAAAATTAATACTGTAATCGTATTTTTCCACTTGTTTTTACGCATAATTTAACGTTTATTAAACTTTTAAAAAAAATGTTTATCATACGACGTCATTAAAATGAAATTGCGAAAGCCAGTTTTGACCTATTTTCATCAAAAGCGAGTTAAGCTTTTACAACATCATTTCCGTCCTCGCATATTAGAAATCGAATTTTTCGCGCCGTCAAATACCTACTTTACTCAACTACGGTTCTCGTTCTTGTCGATCGAGTTTCTCGTGACCCCCACTCGCGTACTCTGTACCCATTATATTTATATTCACAAAGGAGTAAAAAAGGACATGTAAAGTTAAAAGGAAAGCATAAAGCAGGAAGAATGATAAAGACGAAGCAAGAATAAAAGAGCTCACAGCGGCAGCAGTTGAGCTGCAGATAGGGTTAAATTGCAGTAGTGTACGTGCTGATACACACATCCACATACTGACACTGACGTATATACATCAGAGGCACGCGGCGCGCGCGCAGATACTCCCCTTGGTCGCCCCCTCGCGGGTTGTGGTATTGGTTCATGTACGTACAGATCGTCGGGTATGGGTGTATTAGCCGGGAGAGAGACAGAGTGACGAGGGAGGTAGGGGGGGTACATCCGCGACCGCGCGCATGACGCCGCCGCCGCCGCGACCAAGTGAAAAAGCGAGCAAAGGAGCGAGAGAGCGAGAAATTCTCCAAGTATACAACATTCGTGCGCGAACCGGTCGAGCCGACGGACGCATCCCCCGCAGCATATACAGCAGCACTAGCATCATTAGCAGTAACAGAGAACAGTACTCTAGCACATCAACAGCAATATCCTGCAGTCTCTCGCCCAGCCACCACAGCCGAAAGCCGCCCTGCTTCTCGCCCAGGCTCAGCAGTGAATCCAGTCTCGTCTACAGCCCGAGGCCATAGAGTCTGTGCGCGAGTCGTAGTTAAAGCTCTACCGGCGGCCGGGAGCTGCGGCGCGTATCGATTCCTCAGCCCGGGGCGAGGCTCCGGCGTCTTCTCTCGACAGCCCTACGACCCGGCTTTTCTCCCCAGAGTCTCCAACTGCCTCCAAGAGTGCGTGAGCGAGGGAGAGCGAGCACACGTTGCTGCGGCCTCCATAGATCGCGGCTGCTCCCGGCGGCAGCGAAACACCGCGGAAAAAGAAAGACAGAGAGACCGGTTATTCTCCTCGGCCGACCATCCGCTCCTCCTTCCGCGAATGTGAGCGAGAGACACCGGCTCAGCAGCAGCAGCAGCAGGCTACACTAGCGGCAACAGCACGACTCTAGCCGACAAGGCGCTAGCAGTAGCAGCAGCAGCATCGTCATCAGCGAGAAGGAGCCAGCCGGCGAGGAGGAGACGAGCCGTCCCCGGCACCCCGAGGTAACTATCCAGACTCTCTCCGTGGCCGAGGTCGGGCGAGCAACGGGGCGGCCTCCCCCTGGTGCCTGCGTGTCGGCGAGTTATCATGGCGGCCGGCGGCGCGCGCCGCGCGAGGAGCCGACGTCCTCGGGGAGAGGCTGCCCCCTGCTCTCTCGCCGCCGTCCGCGGCTCCGAAAATAGAGCCGCTCCCCGCGCGCAGCCCCTCGCTCCGCTCCCCGTTCGGCTTGACGTCGTCATAACTATTCGCATATCATTCTCCCCGTCGTGTGCTTGGAGCAGACCGGCAGCGGCGCGTCCTTCGCGTTTGCTCGCGACGCCGCGCTGATTGACACGAGGGCACGAGGCCGGCTTCGACGCTCCCTCCCCCAGCCAGCCAGAGCCGCCGGCTTCCTCGCTCGCCCATGTTACTCGTACGACCACGTAACGGGACTACTCACTCGCCGCTTCATAACTCACCCTGCATTCCAATCGCCACTTTACTCCTCTCTCTTTCGACAAATTTTTACGTTCGATTAACCTCCGAGCGACACGCGTTTGTTTATTTATTTTCATTGTTTCATCTTTGTCAGTTTGAAAGCGTGTCTCTTCTGGGCGTAAGCCAGTCAGTATACATAGGCAGCAACGACGTGCCATAAAAAAGCACCATCGATATAAATTGGGTAAGGGAGAGGGGGGTCACAGAGAGAAAAGGAGTCGCAGGCGAGAAGACGAACGACCGAGCCTTTTTTCTTCCGTCAACCTTACACGCGAATCAATAAACCGCACAGGCGCTCTACATAGGCGATAGCTTTTTGCATCGGCCTGCAAATCGTGCTAACTTTTTTGGGCTCCACTCCAAGCGCAGATTTTCTTCTCGCCTTTTCGATTTTTTTTGCTCGTCCTTCCCCTCCCCCCCTCCCCGCCGTTCCGCGCAGTTTCTCCGACGCTCCGAATATACCAACTGGTTAATGAATTTACAAACTGTAGCGCTACGAGTTTCTGTTACACTTATTAGCGGTGCTCGAATACTCTCCTCGTTTACCATCTCGTTAATTAAGTGGAAGCTATTATACCTTTCCACGGCTACGTAGCAGTTTGTAATTTCAGGCACAATTATACGTGCATCTCCGCTTCAATTTCACCTTAAATATTTTATTTTTATGATATTGATAAGAGGTTATAACAATTTACGAAAAAAATACAATCCATTCCATGAGAGCAGTCCAGACTAAATAAAAACACGTCTTATCGAGAACAACATCTCTTGTAAATATGTTGTGCCTATCGATTATTTATCTGTACAAGGTATTAATTTTACTACGTACATTACGCACAAAGGAAAGCTATGTTGATCACGAGCGATAATGCCAATCGAACTCAATTCATCTCGCTAAGCAAACACCTCCTCGTGGTAGCCGATATTATCACTCGGAATCTGTATTAAAATTCGAAGTCGGACAAAAAATAATCCCCGATTTCATTCGAGCCGCTGGCAGCTCTCTTTTTCCGCGTCGTAGAAATTCGTCGCAAAAAGAAAAAGGATTGCATACAATGCTGCGTCGATGGATGAGCGGAAGCCGATAAGACAGCGCACTCTCGTCTCGCAAGTATTTCGCCGCGGCAGTGGTCTAGAAGCCAGGCAGACGGAGGCAAAGTAAACGCCGATACGTTATCGCGCAGAAGCTCGCGTGGCAGTAGGGGAGCCGCCGCCGCCGGGCCGTGGGCTCAGAGACGAGAGCAGACAATTAAAACGCACCGGGGATCGCGATAGGATCGCGGGCCGCTCGGATCGGCTTAAAGACTTCGCTGCGGATATCGAGTGCAGCCGGCTTCTTATCGCACCTCGTATCGGTTTTCCCTCGCGACGGACGAGAGCGCGCGTAGCGGCACCTCCCGCGAAATTTGCGTCGCACTTACGCTCGCCAAATCACCGTGGACTTTACGTAACTCGAGAGGGAGGCAGAGAGAGAGATTGAGTTGAGCGTTCGTGCGCATATTTGCGAAAATAATTCGCCTTTTTTTATCTCCACAGAGCTGGAAATACGTTTACGGCTCTCCGAGCGCTTGTTCAATTCCGAGCGCGCGCTTGAGCAAAGTCTGACGCGAAGTGCTAAAACGCACGAACGATCGGCGAGCAGTAGATTTCGCGCTTGAAAACGCTTTGGCTCTCTCTCTCTCTCTCTCTCTCTCTCTCTCTCTCTCTCTCTCGCGCGCGCGCGTACGCAGTTAATCGAAAAAATGCGGCGAAAGTATTTTTAAGCTTTAACCGATGTTTTGACAAGGCTTTTTAAAAATACACCCAGAGTCAATCGGGCCTGGCTTGGAAAATAAAGCTCATTGTCGAGGCGCGCGAAAGTACACTTGAGTCGGCAATAGTGTCGTATAAACAAAAACTGACAATTGTGCTGTTGCTACTGCTGCTGCTAGGCTTGCAATCGAGTATTGAATTGTCTCGATGGCTGACTTTAAACAGCAGGCACGCGCGGCAAAGCAAATTACCGGACTCGAGTCCCCAGCGAGCTCAAGCACTCGCTTCTTTAAGCTCTAGCTTATTTCTCAAGACAAAAGGGGGATTGAATAGAGGGAGCTTTTTCAAAGCAACGTGAAAGTTCCGGCTGGAAAAAAGGAGTCGGGCTCACGTCAGATTTTCGTTACTTTGGCTTTTGTTAAAAGCACCGGTTTCATTTTACAAAAGGAAAAGCCACGGGGAAACATTACTTTATCCTGGAGGTTGAATTGTTGGATCTAATTATTATTAGCTTTTCTAGATGCAAGCCTCTTTTTAGACGTAGATGTATTTCAACTAATTATTCGTAAATGAGCAAATGTAAATTAAATGTATCTGTAGGGAAAATCTAATTTTCCATTACGCAACATTTTTCTATTGAAAATCAACATTACTAACGTAATTAGTTACTTTGTCGACCCGCTATACGTATAGACCACGCTACTTTTTTTTGTGTCAGTTTTCGAAATCCATTCCGAGCAGGAAATGAAAAATTTTCCACAATCCTACGTCTCTCGGCTTCGATAATATTTCTGCAAATATAAAGCCCAAATCCATCCAGCTAAAGTTTACGTCACTGTAGACGTAATTCAACTTGTGCTCGCGTTCGCCTCTCTGTTTGGTCGATAAATCTAAAAGAAAAACACGCTTGTCCGGGAGATTTTCAGTAAAAACTACTACACAAACTCGACTCGTTTCCAATCCATTTTTCTGACGTTAGACAGTTTGCGCGATCTGGCCTAAAAGGAAAGAGTTATTCAGTAACTGCTTGATAAGCAAATCATCATTTTTCACAAGAGGGCGGAAAAAGCAAGGGCAAGTGAAATATACGAGCCTACGTAAGACGTCCCTCGTCGTTCCCACGTATAACAGCTAAAAATCTTTATGAGCCCAGAGAGCGAGAGAGAAAGAGAATACAGACGCGGAAAAAGCCCACGAGAGTCGGTTGTCCATTTCTCCTCCCCTCCGCCCCTCACTCCTCCCCACTATTACTCCTTCCTTGGACCTCGGCCAAGCCTTATCCTTTAAACTGAATATTCTACTTTAACTCTTATCTCCTATATTTGTATCTACTAACTTGAATATGTAGCTCAGAGTTTTTTTTCATTTCTTTTCTTTTTTTTTGTTATCGAAAAGAAAACGCGTCGATATAAAAAATGCAGAAAAAAATGTCGAATTAAAATATTTGCTCATGCACCGATGAACTTGAATGACGTTTTATTTGCGAGTGAAAAAGAACGGTTTGGAAAGAAATTGGTTATTTTTAGCGGGCCTCTTGTCGGGCACGTTTATAAAATTCAATATTTAATCTGTAACGGGCATTAGCAATGATATCAATTTAAATATCGAGAACCGTTTGCCAGCGGCAGAGCAGCTCTTTTAATTGATGGCCAATTTAAATTTAAACTCGCAAAATTTGCACTACTAGCTGCCCCTGTCAACGAGGCCGAAATTTATATCTTCGCGCAAACGCTTTCTGCTATTAGAAATACATTCTTGCACGCGCGCGCGCCTTGGCCTGTGCTTTTTTATTTTTTCCAACGACATTTTATTTCAATCACCCAGTTTTATCTCTCTCTCTCTCTCTCTCGTCGTTCTCTTCCTCTCCCCGGCGTTCCACGAAAGCAGCACAATAAAAACAAAGTTTAATTATCTTATTCAGTCGAGTATTAAATTAAGCTCCAAGCGAATCCCCAATTAAGCATCATTGGCCAAACTCGAGATAGAGATAACACTCTTGAAGGAGCGCAGCATTAGCAATAGTAGCGCAAGCGACACTGGTGCGTATCTAAGAAGAGCCAGCACAGTATAGCCAAAAAAGAAGAAACTTTTCCGCCTTTCAATACTTGGCCCCCTTTGGAATCAATGAGATTTTTTTCGGCATTCGAAGCGGCCCACGCCCCGAGGGTGATAGAGAGGGGAGGAAAGCCAAGATCCCCCGTCGAGGTTTAGCTCTCTGGATTTTCGGGCTCGACCTTTGCCGCGCGCGCCTAAGGTCGATCGATACGCCGAGCCGAGCGCGCGTATGGGCCGGAGGGGAGGAAGCCTCGGACGTCACATTAGCACACCGGCTTCTCCGCCCGTCCCGGCGTTAGCCCCTGCCCGGTAAGTTATGCGCGTAATCGTATCAGCCGGCAAGCCGACAGTGCCGCGTCGTCGTCTCGCCGGTATCGTTTTTTTTTCCTCTTCTCTTTGCTCTCCTCTTCCGCGAGCACGTGCTCTGTCTGCTGGCGCGAGCTCATTTGTTATTGCGCGCGCCAATGGATTGGGTTACACACCTTTGCGGCCCGCGCGTATATATGGTATTATATCGAGAGCCGCTGCGGAAATAGATTTAGGCGCCAGACCCCCTCTGAGATCTATCTTCATACACGACAGTCTCTGGGTGTGTGTGCGTGTGCCGCGCGCGTCGTCGGCCTGACGCATGCACGTGGTCGCGCAAGAATTGACGGAGGTAAGCGGCCGCCGGCCCGCCGAGAATTCACGAGACCTGTATTAGGGGCTATAGAAGCGTATACTCATCTCTATACCTATACCCGCTCTTTCCTACTGTAGAGGCGCTCGCTTTGACCTTAGCGGTCGCTTTCCTGCCGTATATAAACGCTACTCTTGGGCATTCATTCTCGGTGTCTTTGTCGAATTGAATGATGGGGCATTTGGATTTGCGGAGCTGGCGTTCGGGGAGAAATTGCGCTTACGCTAGCGCCTGCGCTTATCAAATCGTGGAAAAGAACCGAGTAGCAAATCTGGAGACTGGAGTAGAGATGCCTCGGAGAGTGTACTTGTCATTCATCGCGCTATGTTTTGAAGTCATAGCGATGTTTGTTTACGCTGGCTCGACGAAAAATTAGATAGTGCGTTACGTACGCGAGTTTGCATAACTCCAGCCTTTTTTTCTTGTATTTTGATTCTCATAAAAGTCGTCAACTTATTTGCAAATAATTTTGTTATCGACTTTACACATTTTAGAAATTGTTTGGATTTTGATTTAAAAAATATTTTTAAATGTAGCAAATACAATTGTGTGGCAATAATAAATGGCCTGCGTAGTTTATAATCAAAAATAACATTTTTTTAATCACAGTAAAGTTTCTAGAAGTGCTACACGTACCACGGATATTTATACTTTAAATTTAGTAATCTGATTTTATTGAACTGAGATAAGCTGTGGCCCCAATAGACGTATAATGACGCAAATAAAATAACGATGATATTTACTTTTTTGTTTCTAAACATTACAAAATTATTTGAATTGTGATTTTATTTCAAATGCGCGCTTGTTCAGATAGTCCCAGTTCGAATGTTCTAGAAAATGCCTGTAACCAACTTTTATACTTGTTGGTTGAAGCAAACATTTACAAAACAAATTTGACAAAAGATACATATATTACGTAACAAAATGCCATTGTCGAAAAAGAAAAAAGAAACAGAAACAAAACTCGTTCCTCGAATTCCTTGTGCAGGCTAATGCACGAGCTTGCGGCTTGTGGCATAATGTTATGATCGCAGCTTTGATCATGTTAGCGGTGTAATACGCATTTAGATAGCGTCGACATCGGCCGCCTCTCTTATATCACTTTGCAGCGTATTTTATTAACTGCCAGTTCTGCCGTGCCTTTTTCGATCGATGGCACGTATATGGAAAACAATTTTATAATGCATCAAAGCTTTAGAATTTCCGCATTGATCATGCAATATCCTTTGGAAAAAAATGAAAATTACGGTACGATAGTGAACAGATAGGCTCGGAAAAATGTCAATTTTTTGTTCGCCACTCTTCATTGCAAAATGTAAGCTCTCATCGTACGATCATATCGTAGTAACAACGTGTATAAAAATTGTTACGCCACATTATGCAGCATTAATTCATAAGAAATACAATCGCAATGACGCTCGAAATCGTCGAATCATCGATCGATGATATCTTGCTGCCCTTATGTTGATTGACATATGCACAGTCAGATTAGATAAAGCTCGACTGGCATTCGGCGTCATGAAACAATTTTCCTTGAGTCGTTACGTTTTTGGACTTGACCTTTAGTACAGGCGTGTGCCAAGGGTCTCCCCCTTCTTCTCGCCCCTACTTTTATCGCTTTTAACGATATTCCATCTCCGTGACAGCCGGCTGCGTCAATAATAAAAAAGAGTGGAATTTTTTTTTTATTTCTCACAAATGAATGCACATATATTTTTATATCAACTGAAGTTGACTTTGATCCAACTTGATCTTAATTTAATAAAAACTTGTCCGAAGCGAATTTTAATTATCATCATTACTAAGACGCTCCGATTTTTTTCATGATAACAATTTCATTTTGTGTTTAGCAAAGAATTTTATAGTGATTCAAAAAAAGAAGGTTAATTACATTCCTGAAAGAGAAATGTCTCAATTAAACTTCGTTACCGTTTGTTAGTTAATAATTTTACCGTTCAATATTCAGCCTTGGAATAATTAAAATTTCAACGATAATAATGATGTCAGTTGTCAAATTATTATCTCGTGCTTTGAAAACTTTTTTAATTAAAAAAAAAGAAAAAAAAAATACGGAGACATTTAAAAGATTGAAATTACACCGATAAGACAGAAAAAAAATCATTAAATTCGTTTGATTAGTAGTCTTGTAAGAATGCTTGCACATTGAGAGCGATCGTTTAATACGTATAGGCATAATCGTGATTGTGATTTTTTCCTGTTCTAAGTACTTGCGCTTTATGGTTACAAAGTCCAGCAATAAGGTCTCCAACACAGGCACATTAATGGTATCGTCCGAGAGATACTATTTAATCGCGGGACAACATTTAAAATCGCGGCTCGATATTAACAAACGTAAACAATTGGAAATTAGCGAGCCACAGACGTAACTGCATGAAAAATTCCAAGAACCAGGCGTAAAAGCGGGGGGGGGCAGTCGTGAAAACGCTGACGGCGGCGGCGGCAGAGTTTACCTCTGGCGATGCAATCGGCTTTTTTCTCCGCGGCGCCAACAAGCCTCGAGGGGGGCCTCAATTTCCGCAAGTGCATCTGCCGGCGCGTCGAGCGATTTGCCAGGCGCTGTGCATTCGCGCGTGTGTTGTGAGTGTGACACAATGCGGATAGGAGAAGTGTCTTTGCGCGGAACCGGATGCCCCGGGGGGCAGTGGCGGGAGCAGGGCGCAGGCGGGGGGTGGCCCGGTGTGCTGGCGCCGGTCGCGCTCTGGTGGGGTCGCCGCTGCCGCCGACGCCGCCACGCGCGCGCAAGCTCGGGGGAGCCAGTGCCGCGGGCGCGCGCGCGACTCTCCAGCAGTTTGGCTTCGCGCCTCCGCTCGACAGCACCGCTCTCGCATCCAACCCGCTCTCGTTGCTCGTTTCTACACTACTCTGGGCAAAGTGTGCACGCGCCCGCGACCACCCCTCTGCGAATGTAACACCCCGAGCGCGGCGACGCTCTAGCTACGTCAGCCAGGTCTGTTGACAGCGACAGCCATCGACCCACACCGACATCGATTTTTAAGGTAGATTTGCGTAGTATTGCCTCGAGCACCTACACTACTCATCCCCTTTCCTGATTCACCCCAGAGATCGAGTACCCGGGCTCTTCACGACTCTTTCTTCACCTCTTTTTTACGGATTTTCAAGTCGATTTTTTTCGCTTGATATATAGACCGACTGTGCTTATTTTGCCGGGGGGATAATTAGTTGCTCGTAATATATGCTTATGTAAATGATTGGTGCTTTTAACGTTTTAATATCTCCGTTGGTTTTACAATTTTGTAATTATTTGCTTCAGATTATGTAACGAGCTTTAATAATACTTAATGTAATTTTACGCTTGCCAAAGTGGTTTCCGTTTCAAAAGTCTCTGAACATAACGTAATTCGATTATTAAATTGATGCAGGGAGGTCGAATTTGGCAAATCTTATTACAAGCTCATGATTTATTCTTTACAAGTTTTTAGACAGTAGTTATTATTTTGAGGTAAATTTTTTTTTAAATATCCCCGTTACAGTTTTTTTTTATTTGACACACTTCAACTTCTTGAAAAAATAACTTTAACGATTGTAAAATTCTTAGACATTTCAACTTAAAAATGAAAATATTCTTTTAAAAATAGTAGTCGTTTCTTATTTAACATGAATGACAAATAATCACCTAGAAAACAGAGATCGTCGTCAAGTAAACATATATTCTCGAGGGTGATTAGACAAGCTTAGTTGATTTACCGCGTTGAACAGCCGACGTAATTCGAAGCATTGTTAACATGTTCTTATCGTTTGCAATATTAATCGCAAGACCGTGCAAAGCGCCGGAGCAAAGGTGGGAGGGGGGACGAATTCAAGAATTCATGAACTTCGCACATATCCTCGCTTTTCCACAACTTCTCGTCAACAAGGTGGCGAGAGAAAAGCTCCTGCTATCCACCTGCCGTCAAGTAGCCTGCTGTACATTCCGTTGTTCGCGTCACGCAAAGCCGATAGGTTCGCGTGGCCGGCCTTCGAGGCTTCATCGCGCTGAATGAAAGCTCTTGGCCCGTCGCGCTTGCGGCGCTTGCTAAAATAGTAGAGCCGCGCGCAAAAATAAATACGTTCGGGTAGGAAGAGCGGCAAGGAGGCTACGTGTGAAAGTACATCATTCTCGCGTGCCGTTCTACACGCGGAGAGAAAGAAGAGCGAAGCTCGATTACGTAGGTTGTGCGCCGGCGGCGGGGGCTGCTGCTGCTGCTGAATGGGGTCGCCGCCAAAGAGATGCCGTGCGTGGCCGCCCACGCGGCGGCAGCGGAGAGGAGAGGGCTGCTCGAAAAATCGATACCAGCCGCTGCCGGCCGGATCAGCCCCCGTTGCCTCCTCGCTCTCTCTCCCTTTACGCCCCCGTGAAATGCCCGCGGATCCTCGCTACATGCCGTGCACGTGTTTTCTCGTGACACTTCAAGATAAGCCGTATTGTCCTGGACCTGGATTTTTCGCGGTTGTATTGATTTATGTGTAGGCTTTGACGAAACCGGGATGGCTTTGCGTGTTGTTTATAAAATAATGAGCAGAGGGTTGCTATGGCAAGTTCTTCAGCTATGACGTTCGACGTAGGGGTATATTCGTCTGGTTTATAGTATGCATTATTTTCATTTGGAATAGCGTGTTGTAAATTAACTTGGAACATTCCAGAAGTTTGCGTGAATAATACTAATACGAACTCCGTTGGCTCAATTTAACTTTTGCCCTAAACTGACTAGAATCTGGAATTTTTAATTAGAAACAAAGTTGAGCGAACTGAATTTTCTTCAATACGGAGAAAATTGAAAGTTTTGCGCCATCTCGTCGACTCATAAACTTTGTATTCTCGACGGCGAAAGAAAAAAGCATTCGAGATTAAGTATTTGTTGAGTCTTTAACTCCCGAGATATATCATTATTTTTTACTCGCACGACTTGCAGCGCAGTAAATGCAAATAGAAAACAATCTCGTTCGTTTTTTGTCCTCTCCCCCCCTCCGTCTCTGTATTTTCAGAAAAAACGTTTTAGTCTTTGCGCGAAACAATTGAGCATTTAATTTTAGCCCGTAATTACGTGCCGGCTAATCGTCGGTCAGAAAACGCTTGATACTTTGCTAAGGTAAGCCGGAGACGTATCGGTAATTCCTCCACGTTAACGCCGCGTGAGGAGAAGTTTTCCACAGCTGCCGATGCAAATTGATAAAAGACCAAGCGCGGCGCGGTGTGTGCCGCTGACGCGCAATCGATCCTGTCCATCGACACATAATTTGTTGCGCAGCTCTTGCGAAAAGCTTATCAGGCCCACAACCGTAAGTCGCGCGCGCACGCACACACGCTCTGCTCGGCTCTTCTCTTATTCGCCAATTAACCTGTTTTATCTAATCACCCGCGCGTTTATACACAAAAGTAACCCAGCCGTATCGCTACATTTGCGTCGTCTCCTGCGTCGTCGTCTTATTGCCCGCCGATGATGATTCACGCAATCGCGGCTATAAAATGACGCGGCAAACATTTTGACAAGATGAAAAAGTGCGCGCTGTGTACTCGATTATTACTCTATTTTCAGCCTATCTCTCCGTGTCCCCCTACCCTCGAGCTGCGTTTACACACCACGTTTTTGCGTCGCCTATTCTCTTATCAGCTCGGAATCGCCGAGTTCCATATCCCCCCTAGAGCTGGAGAGGGGCCCGGGGGTGGCCGTAGAAACAATCAGACCGAAGTGCTCTCTCGGAACTCCCTCGGCCGCGCCTTCGCAGAAATTAATCGGACGGACGCGTATAGCGGCTCCTTATCAATCTCTCGAATTGCCGAGGCTCCGTATGCACGGTTTCCTCTTACCCGGCTTCGCATGCCATCGAGCCTCGCGCGGATTTGACGCCCGAGTTTACTCACCGTATCTTATTTCACCGATATATGCACAGAGAGAGAGAGAGAGAGAGAGAGAGAGAGAGCCCCGCGACGAACCTCGTACACCGCGCGTCCTGCTCTCTTTTTACAGCCCGCTGCTGCTTGGCGAATCCGCGAGGCAGTTACTACGTCAATGTCTCGCCGTGTATCCCCGGTGATTTTCCTTCGCGGGAAAGAGAGAGAGAGAGAGAGAGAGCGAGAACCTTCCGCGGCGGCTGGGTCGCTGGACGAACGAGCGCAAATAAGAGGCTTCGCGAAAACTACGCGGCTAAAATACACTCTCGCGGCTCTCGAGCTTGGCGTTCTATTTTGAAAGGGGCGCCAAGCGAGTTGCGGCCCGTCGTCCGTCGACCCATCTCCTTCGAGCGAATCTCGTAAGGGGAGCCGAGCCAGAGTCACGTGAATAAGCCAAGACGAGAGGCTGACAATGACCAGCGGAAGATCGAGGTATTTATATATAAACGTCCAGTCGCCGCTCGCCGGAGGAGCTAGCCCTCCCTCCCGCGGAGCTGAATCGATAGTCTGCAGCCGCAGCAGCACCGCCGTATATAGATGCTTATCGACTCCCCCGGGTTACGTCACCATCGCCACGCGCGCGCCCACTCGCTCTCTCTCCTCTTTCTTCGATACCCGAATTTCCCTCGGCTCAATTGATTCTACGGCTGCTGCTACGGATATATCGCATAAAAGCCTTATTTATCTAAGCCCTGAATTACTCCGCCCTGTTTTGAAAACCGACTGGACGTTCATTAAATCGTTTAGGATGCATATCCGGGCGTTTGAAGTATTTTTTTTTCTATTCAAGTGACAACGCGTGCAACTGCTTATATTTTTAATGAGAATCTCAGCATCACCTGGATCTTACACCCACGTGAAAAACGTTTTTAAACATGAATAGAAACGTGAGCTGCATAAACGGTTAAATATTACAAGCACGCGTACCTGACATACTTACATTTCGAAAAAAAGAATATTTAAAATTGCAAGCGGGCTTTGAAAAAAAATTCTCTGAAAATGTTCAGAGAGGCGCAGAGAGAGGAAGAGGGATGCCGCGTCGAAAAAGCACCTAAGGCGGCAGTGTGTAGTGGCTCTATAGCGAGAGCGTCACGCGACCGAAATAAAGAAAAGTCCTCAGAGGAGGAGAGAGAGAGCCTAGGCGTCGGCCAGGTGCATACACATTAGCTCGATAGCGGCTTTCGCGAAATAATGAAGCGCGACCTTCCGCCCCGCTGGTCTCGGGTGCTTCGCACGTCGCTTTACGTAACAGCCGCCGCGGCATCCGGATTTTTTCTTTTTTCGAAAAAAAAAAGGGATAAAAGGAAAAAGAGAGAAGCCTGACTTTGCTTCTACTTTGGCTTTCCCCTGCAGCTGTTCGTTGCATACGCCCGGTGCGAATGAAAGACAGCGCGCGTCTCCTCTTCACCCGCTCTCGCTCCGATTTTAGCTCGCTAATTAACAGCTTTTCTTTTGAATTAAATGACGCGCTATCGCGATATGCAGCCGCGATATATTATAAGCCCGTTCAATCTGCTCCCTTTTCCGTAACTCCAGCGAGGCGTGTCTGTGAGCGACAGTGAAAAGCTCAGCGTAGAGAGCGAGCACAAAGACGAAGGCCTGCAGGCTATTGTACAAGAAATAGATTTCCATCGCCAATAAAAATGCACGAAGCGTTAATTGTACAACCACAAAGCTCTGAACGAGCGAAGCTCAAAAAGACTATAGAATCAGCGTTAAATAAACCGAGGAAAGCTCAGTGCAGTGTGTACATATAATACAGCCTATAGGTATATATTTCCGTGGCGCAAACTTGCCAAGCGGTTGACGTAGCTGAGCAAACCGCAGGACTCGTTTGGCCAACTTTGTACAGGCCGATCTGACAGTATATAGGTGCGCGCGCGCACAGGTGTCAGTCGTTTGAGCGCTCACGCGAGAGGCATTACTGCGTCGACAAATCCGCGATTATATCAGCTGCAAAGCAAGCAAGCGAGAGACAAGGCCGTTTTCGAAAACGCCCCCAAGGTCAGAATGCACCCGCTTTCCGCGCGTATACGCGCGGAGAAGAGCGCCTTGCAGGGCTGATTAATTATTAACAACTTCGCCTGCTTGTACTTGCTTCCTGTTTAAAGCAACGTTGTTAGAGAGACGTTCCCTCTCCTTCAGCCACGAGCGGCTCTATATGCGTACGAGGTAGAAAAGTATGGATCATTACCGAGAAATGCGCAAACAATAGTAGGCCCTTTGTTTGCCGCGAGCTCTACTTTGCTCTCCTAGTATAATAGTTAATTACGCTGTTGGATTTACGAGGTAGTTTTTCTCCCCCCAGAGCAGGCATTTAATGGTAATTTGTTCGTTTGTTCCCAGGTACTAAGTATGAGCTACGGCGAGCCGTGGTCGCTTCCGGAAAAGAAGGGTCTCTACGATCCGACGCTCGAACGGGAAGCTTGCGGTGTCGGCTTCATCGTTGCTATCGATGGCAAACGCTCTCACAAAGTACGTATACCCTTAGAAATACAAGTTTTTTTTTTTGTCTTAAAAAGTCCTTTGGTAATAATCTTGATTTTTCTTCCAGATCGTTCGCGATGCCGAGAAATTGTCTGCTCGTATGAACCACAGAGGCGCTTGCGCCTGTGATAATGATACTGGAGACGGCGCCGGAGTTCTCTGCGCTATACCACACCAGTACTACGCTGATGAGCTTCGGTACGCAATTAGTTCATCGTTACTTACGATTCGATTTAAATTTATGTTTTATTCAAAATGTAAAATATTCCTGTAACGTAAGGGAAAATATTAAAATTTGAAATAGTGTAATTGAAAGCAATTTTAATTAAAAACAGGATAAAAATTATTATTTAAAAATTGAGTAAGTGGAAATGATTTATGAAAATTCATAATTTCGCGCCGGAAATTTCGTGTTTTGACCTGGTTAGTCTTGGCCCTTTAATCTGTCCGTAGTATAGTCACGCCTCACGCCACGCATTTCTTTCTGTTTGCAGCGAGAAGCAAGGAATCGAGCTCCCAGAGTTTGGACGCTATGCGACTGGAATTCTTTTTCTAGACAAGCAAAGCCACGGAGAAACAGAAGCAGCCTTTGAGAAGATCGCTAAAGAATGCGATTTGAGAGTAAGATTTAATTTTTACTGATGAAAGTTACTTTTTCTCATAAATAATCAATTTTCTTAAACTTAGCTTATTTGATACTTGCTGTAAAGCTAACCTCAACTTGAAAATTTAAAAACCACGTGCTTCTAGAAATCCAGTAATTTTAATAAATTTATCAATTTTATTAGTATTAACATGGGATATTTCTTAATTACATCACTACTTACGACATCCTATTTGAATAATTTGAATAATTTAATTAACGCTCTTTCGTAATAAATATTTTATTTATTATTAAACATTAACTCTTATTTTTAAGAGATAAACATGAAAATGACCAATTTTAATCGTATCCTCCTTTGCAGGTAATTTGTTGGCGAGACGTGCCAACAGACGACTCGCACATTGGCCGCGTGGCAAAAAAATGCGAGCCCTACATGCGTCAGGTGTTCGTGACCGGCGATCAAGAAGTGGAGGCCTTGAACCGTCAGGTATAAATATACGCTTTTCATAATTTGAAAAATACCTGCAGTTCTGAATAATTCATAATCTCAAAAGACTTTCCATCCGGCGCATAAGTGTCTTGCTGCTGCTGCTGCATTCATTAAAACTTGCCGTGATTATCCATTTCCCCCCGCTTCTCATCAATCTCAAACTTGGCGACTCCGAGTCGCGAAATTGATGTGCAACCTTGATCCCCTGCCAATCTTTGCTTTCTTCTCCTCTCGCCGCACATCCTCACTCTCTCCGTCTCCATTGTTTATTGCTATATTATGGATGGCTTCTTTCTTGACTCTTTTTGAAACGTGATATATAAACTCTCGAAAGCATAAATAACATTCTCTTCTCTTTATTTAGGTGTTTGTGCTGCGAAAGAAGTCACAGCACAACATACCGAAACCCGGCTTGAGATATTACATCTGCTCTCTGTCCCTGAAAACGGTCGTTTACAAGGGTCAGCTCACCGCCGACCAACTATGGCAATACTTCACAGATTTAAAGGTAACCATACGCATTTCAAAATCTAATATTCACAATTACTTTTCAAAACTCTAATAATTCGTTGATTTTAATTTAACAGTCACCAAAATTCGAGACCTATCTAGCACTGGTACATACGCGCTTCTCCACAAACACATTCCCAAGCTGGGAACGAGCGCATCCACTACGGTAAGTCGCGTGACTTTATTCAAGTTTTTATTGAGCGAGAGAACGAAGACGGCCAATTCTCATACTAATAACTTTTTAAATGGTTTCCAGGTTTCTTGCTCACAATGGCGAGATCAATACGCTACGGGGTAATGTGAACTTTATGAAGGCTCGCGAGGGTGTAATGAAAAGTGATTTGTACGGAGATAAATTGAAGGAGCTCTACCCTGTGGTAGAGCCTAATCTTTCGGACTCTGGTAGCGCAGATTGTGTCCTCGAATTTCTAGTTATGGCAGGCCAACGCTCTTTGCCTGAGGTATGCTTTATCTCTATTCAATAATTGTCGGTTTTAATAATACAGTCCATGATTAAATTAAGGATCCAATTAATGATTTAAACTGATTCGAACTCTTGATGAGACTTGAAATAATGCAACGATTTTTATACACGAAATAAAATGTCAAAGTATATTAACGCTTGAAATAATCATGTGATCAGGCTGTAATGATAATGGTACCGGAAGCTTGGCAAAACGACATAACAATGGCAACGGAGAAACGAGACTTCTATCATTGGGCTGCATGTGCAATGGAGCCGTGGGATGGACCAGCACTTCTCACATTCACTGATGGCAGATATGTCGGTGCTATCTTGGACAGGTAATATATTTAGAACTACCCGGTTTTATCTTGACAAATTTGCTTTCATGGGCAGTTCACACCAGTTCAACCAAGGAAATATGAAATACACGCTGTCTTGCATTACTACAAACTTTATGAGTCATTTTGCTTTTGATTTTGATAAATTTAGCCCAATATATTACTTACAATTAATTTATTAACAAAAACATTGATTTTAATCTAAATTATGGTAGAACTATTATTATTCTTAATTCAAAAACAATATTTTTCGTTATAATTACATAATACAATAAAGTAACAGTATTTCTGTATTTAAAAAATTTCAAGTTATATATAACTGTGTTTAAATCAAATGATTCTCAATTTTTTCATAAAATATATTCTATTGATACTTCAAACATTTTTTGTATTATGTAATTTATATTATACCTTATTGGTTACCTTACACACTGTACATGTAATTGATAATAAAAGTTCTACTGTAAGGAAACAAATGACTTGTTAAGTTGAGTGTTTTATCAAGCAGTAATAATAAAAAATAGAGAGTAGAAGGTATTTTGTAAAACGACATTGGCTTGTAGAGACAATCGGACGGTTTGTCTGATCTTGATCGAGCGCCTTCTGCGTCGGTTGACATGGTGAGAGAGAAAGAGAGAGGAACTCCGGAAGAAGTCGTACAAGCAGTGTCGTTTGCTGCCATATACCGCCTACGCGTACCTTGTGGGAATGGGGTGACCGACTGATATTTCAATAATGCGATGATGCCGTCGAGCACACGGAAAGATAGAGAAAGAGAGAGAGAGTGAGTTTTTACGAATGCCGAAGCTGGAATAAGACAAACGAACGAACTAAGAAAGTAAAAGAGCGAATAGAAATTGAGAGGCAACGATAAAAAGTCTCGAGGCGATTATACTACAGCGCTGCGCACAGACAAAGGTGTGGTAATACAAAAGACTTTTTTGAATTTTTGTTTGGCAGAAACGGCCTGCGCCCGTCGCGCTTCTACGTCACTAAGGATAATGTGATGGTGATGGCGTCCGAAGTGGGCGTCTATGACACTCCGCCCGCCAATGTTGTCCTCAAGGTAAACAAGGAAGTTAAGAGACAGAGAAAAGCGCACCCTTCCAGACGGAGACACGACCGGGCCATAACATGAGGGAGGCCTAAGCTTGACCTGGCTATTAAAAAATTTTTAAAAATGGTCTTCTTTCGCTAAAAGCAAGGCACTGTGCTGCGCGGCTAAAAAGATTACAGTGCATACAACCACGATAATAATTTCCCACGATTTATACGCATCAAACACAGTCAAACCCTTTTTCAACTAATCTCTGTACCAACGAATGCAGAGAATTTCAGCTATGGGACCAAGAGATTTTGTGGAAACATTTGTTAAATATGCCCATTACGTAAAGGGCATAATTTACAGGAGATTTGGGATTTTGTACTTTGTTATAGCGGACTTTTCATGTGAGGGTGACAAGTGCTAACATTCCTTACATATTTTATTTTCATTTTCATTTTCACAACCTTTTAAATGATTTCAAATGGAGGTATACACATATACATATTATCTCATTGTTTGCTTTTGTATTGGTAAATTTTCATACAGTAATATAGCTTTTACCAATTAAAAATGTTTAGAAGCTGTTTGTATATGTGTTCAACGTTTAAGTATTAAAAGGTACTTTGTAATGATATTCTGTTTTTACTACACTAATTTTATTATTTATAATAATTACTTTCGAAATCTCAAAAATAAATAATATTAAAGTAAGAACAGAATGTCACTTGAACAACTGATAACTGTTTTTCAAGTGCTTAGTATATTTATAAAATAGAAATTCATGTTATTTTAATTTACTTTTAATCATATCATGTATTTAATATATATATTTTATATCATCTAAAGATTAGGTTTGTATAGAGGAGTAGGACCGTCATCCAGTGCTGTCATATGAATGTTACTCCATTTCCAACTTTTTCATGTAAGCTCTCATGGACATTTTATTTTATTTTCAGAGTCGCTTGAAGCCTGGCCGAATGTTGCTGGTCGACACAGAAGAAAAGCAAATAATTCAAGATGTGGAACTCAAGTTAAAAATTGCTCGAAGCCGACCTCACTCTCAATGGCTGAAGAATCAGGTATTATCAACTAAACATTTTTGAAAGTCTACATTGATACAAACATGTTTATCATAATGTTCCGTCCCCATATTCATGTCAATATTTGTTTTTTGTAAAATCGTTATAAAAAATATACGAATATTTTTCGTATGCGTTTTAACTGTAATGATCAAAATTGCTTGAATCGATTTATTTTCCAAAAAAAAAGTTGACTGACTAAGACAGAAATAATCATAATTCATTAATTGGCAATATTGTTAATTCAAAATCATTTTTTTCCAATTTCTCCATATGCTGACTGTGACTGGTGTTTTTAAAGATGGTGAGTTCAGATAAAAGTGTCATCTCAATTCATGTGTGTGTTTCTATTTCTCCAAAAGTGTTTTTATCCTATTAGAACTTTTACTTTCTATTGAGCACAGGAACCAATACATTTTCCGTAGGTTTCCGTCACTACATTTTCTCATGCTACCTTTCATCCTATTTTAGTCTTTATGTTATTCGTTATTTGTGTTGTAGGATACAATGTATCTGTTGTAATTATTTTCAATCCTGTTATTATTGTATTGTGGTGTTCAATTAGTTTATGTTTTTCGTTTGCAAAATAATTTCACAAATAGTATTTTGTACAGACTTTTAATAAACAACTTTGCATTCCTTTTACTTACACATTTACTGTTCAAATTTAGATGACACTGGAAGACTTTCGAAACGCTCACGTTGAGGGTGTAGCCACTGCAGAAAATGAAACCAGTGATGCTTTGGTTGTGAAGAATGGAATGTCCAAAAAAGATGGCGTTTCTGCTGTAAACCGCGTTTGGGGTGGTGACAAACGTATTGCTCTATTTGGATATACTCTTGAAACTATAAACCTGCTGCTTTTACCAATGATTCAAACCAAGTAAGCAACTCTTCAATAGTCTCTTTTTAATAGTAAATATTTTCTGTATACTTGCGTAACAAAAAATTTTACTTCAGGAAAGAAGCTCTTGGATCTATGGGTAATGATGCACCTCTAGCTTGTTTATCTGAATTCCAACCACTTATATATGAATATTTTAAACAACTTTTTGCCCAAGTGAGTATGCAATTTTAAAAAGTTAAATAATAAATATATTATATGTATGATTTCTAATGCTTCATTTTTTGACAGGTAACTAATCCGCCAATTGATCCATTCAGAGAGAAAATTGTAATGTCACTTTTATGCCCGATTGGTCCAGAGAGTAATATTTTAGAACCTAGTGAAAAATATGTCCATCGTTTATTTTTAGAACAACCAATTCTATCCTTGCATGACCTAGAAGTGTTAAAAAACACGAATTACCGTGGTTGGAAATCTCAGGTTGTTGATTGTACTTATCCTAAATCAGATGGCCCATCTGGCTTATTGAAAACTCTTGATAGAGTTTGCAACGAGGCTAATGCCGCTGCTAGAGCAGGGTATCAACTTATTATTCTGTCTGACCGTCAAGCAGGACCAGAAAGGTATGAAATGAAAAACAAAATCGTTAATTTTGTAATTAACATTTAAGTACATTTGATCGATTCATGTTCGCAAATTTGAAAGCACGAATGAACTGTTTAAACATATTAACTTCAGAGTTCCTGTAAGCATTCTCATGGCTATGGGAGTTGTACATCACTTCTTGATCGAAGAAAGACAGCGCATGAAAGTTGGTCTTATTTTGGAGACGGGAGAAGCTCGTGAAGTACACCATATGTGTGTCTTACTTGGATACGGAGCTGATGCCATTTGTCCCTACTTGGTCTTTGAAATGGCTAAAAATCTTAGAGCTGATTTTGTCCTAGACGAGTCAATGACAGATGAAGTTATATTCAAAGTAAATATATTTGATGTAAAATTTTTATTTTATTAAAAATTACTCTTTTTTTATATGATTAAAAATAGGATCCAATTCATGATTTATTTTATGATTAAAAAATTTATATGAAAAATTTTTGTTAAAAATTTAGTTACTTTTCTTATTGTTTGTTGGTTATTACATACATATTTTGATTATTATAGTGTTATTCCGAAGCCATGGAACGTGGCATATCTAAAGTAATGGCAAAGATGGGAATATCGACACTGCAATCTTACAAAGGAGCTCAAATTTTTGAAGCTGTTGGTCTGGCAGATGAAGTAATTGATAAATGCTTCAAGGTGTGTAGATATTCATAACTTCAACTCTCGACGGTTTCCGATATAAATCTTTTGCGTCAATGATTATAAAAAGGATCCAATTAATGATTTCCGTGATTTAAATTTATTATGAGACTTTTGGTACGGTAAAAGTAAAATTATTTTCAATCTTTAAGAAAGAACTATATTAATATGCTTTATTTATTTTTAAGGGTACTCATTCACGAATTGGTGGTGTGAACTTCGATATATTAGCTCGAGAAGGCTATGCTCGGCACCGAATGTCTTATTGGGACGACAGTTTTGATACTGTAGTTATCAACAACCCAGGAATCTACCACTGGCGAGCAGGAGGCGAGAAGCACATCAATGATCCTCGTGCTATTGCTAGCCTTCAGGTGATTATTGCTTTTAATCACGTTTTACCAGTTTCACGTGCATTAAATATATTGCAAATTTTACATTAATTGTTATTATAGGAATACGTCAATTCAAAGCAATGGAGCGCATATGAAAATTACCGTAAAACATCAATGGAAGTTGTACAATCTTGCACTCTTAGGGGTCAATTGGAGTTCGTCAAAAACAGAACTCCTGTCGACATTTCACTTGTGGAGCCAGCATCGGAGATAGTTAAACGTTTCGCTACCGGCGCGATGAGCTTTGGTAGTATTTCTCTTGAAGCTCACCAAACTCTTGCCATTGCTATGAACAGAATTGGCGGCAAGTCAAACACAGGCGAGGGTGGCGAAAATGCTGATAGATACTTAAATCAAGATCCCCAGTTCAACAGACGATCAGCCATAAAACAAGTGGCAAGTGGTCGCTTTGGCGTTACTTCAAGTTATTTGGCCAACGCTGATGATTTGCAAATTAAAATGGCTCAAGGTGCAAAGCCCGGAGAAGGTGGTGAATTACCAGGCTACAAGGTAAAAAAAATTTTTTTTTCATTTTTTACATTATAAATTACTGTTTAACACGAAATCATTTTCAATTAAACGTACTGTTTTAATTTTTTGACACATTAAATTTAAAAGTTGATTTTTTATTGTTTCAGGTGACAGCTGATATTGCAGCCACAAGACATTCCGTACCAGGTGTAGGTTTGATTTCTCCCCCACCTCACCACGATATTTACTCAATTGAAGATTTGGCTGAATTAATTTATGATTTAAAATGCGCAAATCCAAACGCAAGAATATCTGTAAAGCTTGTCTCTGAAGTTGGAGTTGGTGTTGTTGCATCTGGCGTAGCCAAGGTATAAATTGAAATTAAAATATTTTAATCTTCAAAGCTGTGAACTTTGATAATAACCAAATAATTTGATGTAGGGCAAAGGTGAACATGTCGTTATTTCTGGTCACGATGGTGGAACTGGAGCTAGTAGTTGGACAGGAATTAAATCTGCTGGACTTCCATGGGAATTAGGTGTAGCTGAAACTCATCAAATACTCACTTTGAACAATCTTCGTTCGCGCATGGTTGTTCAGGCTGATGGTCAAATGCGTACGGGCTTCGATATTACTGTTGCTGCTTTATTAGGTGCTGATGAGTTTGGTCTTAGTACTGCTCCATTAATTGCTATGGGCTGTACAATGATGAGAAAATGTCATTTAAATACTTGCCCTGTTGGAATCGCTACTCAGGATCCATTCCTTAGAAAGAAGTTTGCTGGTTCACCTGAACACGTCATTAACTTTTTCTTCGCCTTAGCTGAAGATGTACGTAAAAAACAATTAACGTTGCAGTAGATTGAATAATTTTACTTTGTAATAGGTTTTCTGATAAATACTTTTTTTCTCTTATTTAGGTACGTTCCATTATGGCTTCGTTAGGAATTACCAAGTTCCAAGACCTGATTGGTCGCACAGATTTACTTAAAATTCGTGATAATCTTACATTAGAAAAAGCCAAAACTTTAGATCTTTCCATGGTTTTGCGTAACGCTTTAGAATTACGTCCTGGAGTCAATATCCAAGGAGGAAGTATCCGTCAAGATTTCCAACTTGAACAAAGACCTGATAATATACTTATAGAAAAATCCATGCCAGTAATAAATCGCGAAGAAAAGAGTGTTGATATTGAAATGACTATCAATAACGAAACAAGAGCCTTTGCTTCCACTTTGAGTTATCATATTTCAAAGTACGTAAATAAATTAAAAATTTGTATATATTTACATAATTTTCATTTTACATTTATTTAACTATGTATAATTTTTTAGGAGATACGGAGAGGAAGGCCTTCCCGAAAACAGTATTAACATTAAACTGACGGGCTCTGCAGGCCAGAGTTTCGGTGCATTCTTAACAAAAGGAGTGCATATAACACTGGAAGGCGATGCTAACGATTATGTTGGCAAGGGACTTTGCGGTGGTGAAATCGTCATCTATCCGCCCAAAGAATCAGAGTTTAATTCTGAAGCTAATGTGATAGTAGGCAACGTTTGTTTATACGGAGCGACCTCCGGACGCGCCTATTTCCGCGGCATTGCAGCTGAGAGATTCAGTGTGCGCAACAGCGGTGCTATCGTCGTTGTCGAGGGTGTTGGAGACCACGGCTGCGAATACATGACTGGCGGTTGTGCTCTTATTCTTGGTTTAACTGGAAGAAATTTTGCCGCTGGAATGTCGGGTGGTATTGCCTACGTCTTTGATGTCGATGGATCATTCAAGAGCAAATGCAATCCCGAGATGGTAGAGTTGTTGCCTCTTAATGGAAAACAAGATATTGATTATGTGCAACAATTATTAGAAGAATTTGTTGAGAAAACCGGATCTTTGATCGCACAAGAAATGCTGCAAATTTGGCCTGAACCTACTAATCGCTTCTTCAAAGTTTTCCCATACGAGTATCAGAGAGCATTGAAACAGTTGGAAGAAGAGAAAGCGGCAAAAGAAAATGAAGTCACTGAAGTAGCTGTGCCTAACGGTAGTCCCAAGACTGAGACTGTGATGGATATTGAAGACGTCATTGCTGATGTTGACGTGGCACAAAAGAAACTCGACAAAATCAAAGGCTTTATGAAGTATAAAAGGCAAACTGGTCATTATAGGCAAGTTGCTAAACGTATTGAAGACTGGAGCGAGATTTACAATTTCCAAGATGTAAGAAAAGGACTGAAAGTGCAAGCTGCAAGATGTATGGAATGTGGTGTGCCATTCTGCCAGAGCAGCCACGGCTGTCCTCTAGGAAACATCATTCCAAAATGGAACGACCTCGTGTTCCAAGACAATTGGAAGGAAGCTCTCAATCAACTGCTGCAAACGAATAACTTCCCAGAATTTACGGGAAGAGTTTGCCCGGCTCCCTGCGAGGGCGCTTGCGTTCTTGGAATATCCGAACCGGCCGTAACGATTAAAAACATCGAATGCGCAATCATCGATCATGCTTTCGAACAGGGCTGGATTGTAGCCCATCCACCTGCTCATCGAACTGGCAAAAAGGTAGCCATAATTGGATCTGGACCAGCAGGTCTTGCTGCCGCACATCAGCTTAATAAGGCCGGCCATTGGGTTACAGTTTATGAGAGAAACGATCGAGTTGGTGGACTTCTCCAATACGGTATTCCTACAATGAAGCTTTCAAAGGAAGTTGTACAGAGACGAGTTAATTTACTAGCCGAGGAGGGCATTACTTTCAAGACTAATGTAAACGTTGGAAAATCGATCACTGCAAAAGAGTTGAAAGATCAAAATGACGTTCTTCTCATTTGTACTGGAGCAACGTGGCCAAGAGATCTTCCGATTCCTGGTAGACAGTTAGAAGGCATTCACTTTGCGGTAACGTTCCTCGAGCATTGGCAGAAAAAACAGATGGGCAACAAAACACCACTCAATGCCGCTTTAATGGCTAAAGATAAAGATGTCATCATTATCGGTGGTGGAGACACTGGCTGTGACTGCATAGCTACTTCTTTACGACATGTATGTGCATTTTTTTATTCAAAATATAAACTAATATGTTTAATTTATTAAATTTTAAATTTCTTTCACAGGGAGCCAAGTCAATAGTCACTTTTGAAATTTTGCCAGAGCCACCAAAGACTAGAGGAGAAGATAATCCTTGGCCACAGTTCCCTAGATTATTTAAAATGGATTATGGCCATGAGGAAGTTGTTCACAGATTTGGTCAAGATCCACGTAGATTCAGTACTCTGAGCAAGGTAAATTATTCTGGTCTTATTGCGTTTAAAATAACTGTTTCGCTTTTAACTAACGTGAAATACTTTTATTTTCTGAACAGGAGTTCTTAGATGATGGAAAAGGTCACATAAAGGGAATTAAAACAGTAAATGTTGCATGGACTAAAGACGAAGCTGGTCGATGGAAGATGGATGAAGTTCCTAATTCTGAGAAAGTTGGTTTAATTTACTATTACTTAAATCTTAAAAATCTGTACTTTATTATTTATTTAAATATGAAAATTAATTTTTCAGATATACAAATGTGATTTAGTATTGCTGGCTATGGGTTTCCTGGGTCCTGAAAAATATGTAGCTGAAGAATTGGCTACGAAGATGGACAATCGCGGAAACTATGAATCCCCCGTTGGTAAATATTCAACAAGTGTACCTGGAGTATACGCAGCAGGAGGTAAATATCAAAAATAAAAGTTTCTTGGATTAAAAATTTTTTTTCTAGCATCTATATAACTAAACTATTTTATTCCAGATTGCCGAAGAGGTCAATCTCTTGTAGTATGGGCTATTACGGAGGGACGGCAAGCGGCTCGTGAAATCGATTTGGCCTTAGTAAAGCAAACTTGTTTACCAGTTATTGGAGGTATAGTTACTCCAGTAGTGGATGGATTGTAATCATATTCTTCCAATTTCGCGGAGTAGATTTTACATACACGCACTATGAAATTTACCAATCCCTCCATGAGGAACGAAATTTTGAGATATGTCTATTTTTCGCAGTTTCGAGATCTGATTACGGCAAAGGTTAACACTACGTAGAAATAATAGAATTTAATTGCGAGGCTTGTTTTAATATTGAGCACATTAAATATCTCTCTAAAATGCATACTTGTATGTATGTTAGTTTTGACGGATTTATGAAAATGCTTTAAAATTTGCTGGAATCCGTCGCATTATCTTATTGTATTCATTTTAACAACACATTAAGAGTATCTTTTAAATTGCTACTAAGTCACACAACGACTTCTTTAGCTGGTATTATATTGCATATCAAGCAATACTTAATGCTTATAAGCTGCAAAATTTGCCCAATTCTGAGATTAACACAGAAGTAGTTGGGCGCTTTGCATTCCTTGATCAAAATTTTATATTTATTCTGCGAAGCATAGTTATTATTAATAGTTTAAAAGAAAATAAAACAAAGCTATCCAAGCACAGCTACCCAATAACAATGCATCACCTTTACATGCTCTTCCATGTAACGGTGATTTTCGGTTTGTTCAACTTGAACGGAGAAATTGACTTAAAAATAAGGCTGGTGAAAATATATGCTGCGTGTTTGTTGGTGATGATTACTCATAAAATATCATACAATAGCTTGTAATAAAAAGGGATATACCGTGTGTAATGCGTTTGAACAGGCGCGTGACAGGAGAACCGCCTAAGTCGTCAGATAGTTTTTATTTTTTAAAAAGAGACGTCCTTTTGCATGAATTGAAAATGGTCAATTACCTCTCTACGCTTGGATCCCACCAATCATAGTATTGTTCCAGCAATGAAGCTGTGTAGAGAGGCAAAGCATCTGTGCCGGCTCGTGAGATATCAGTATGATTTCATTTGTTTACTTTTTTTTTTGTTATTTTCATAGCGTTATTATATTTAGCCTTTAAGTAATATATGATCTAACGTAATTTTACGTGCAGATGAAATGTAATTTATTTATGAATTACACTTGTAAGTGAGTTATGTAAAAAATTTGTATTTCATTCATCTTAAATTGTCTATATCAGGAGTCTGTTTCCTCAACAATTGTTTTTTTTAATTGTCATTTGTATAATGCTGCAAGTTTACATGCGTATGTTATAACAACCATGAAGACAATAAAATTATATTAAATGTTTGGAGTTGTTTCAATTTATTCCCTTCCTATTCCTTTTAGTGATTTTTCGTTTTTTTTTTTCATTTTTTTAAAATTATATAAATTAGATACAATGAAAATCGTAAAATTTTTAAATTATGACAAATTGCTTGTTTAATGAAATTGAGAATTCAAGAATAAAATAATTTTGCTACCTACAAATAAAACACAGTTTTATAGCATGTTTTGTATATTATTAAAGTATTCAATGTTTTATTTTGAGCCTTTCAATATTCAGCTTTACGTACTTCTCTACATACGTCTATGGGAGGCTCGGAAACGTGAATTTTGCTATACGTTACTTGAATCTTCGATCTTTAGTGAATCTAAAACTCGCCCTCGTTCTGCCGACTGAGCCTCACAATAAAGTTTTGAGTTCAAAATTTTATAAAAATCTAACAATAATGCAAATATAATTTGAAAAAAACAATTAAATGTTTCGTATTATCGGTGTTTCAATTTTTATAAGGATGATAAACTGAAGATAAAATGAGAGGATTAAGTACAATATTATAATGTTATCAGTTGATAATCGATATTGAGATTAAATATCAAACTTTTTAAAATCGTTTTTAAATAAACATGTATGTCAATTTATCGTTAAAAGTAAATAAATAATTTATGGAAACGTTGAATTAAAATAAGAATAATTTAATTTCTCATGTCATGTCCGCTTACTCTGAATTTTAGCCAAGTCAAATTTGAAAAGATAAACAAACGCGACTTTGTCATTTAGGCGTTTTGTAACAAGTCCATTATAATTTTGTCTCCCCGAACATTCGCGATTAGCCAAACAGCAAAATATAAAACATTGCCAGAACGTCCGTTTGTTTATAAGCTCTCTTCGAAATTTCGGAGCACGTCCGTTAGGCCTGTTTATTTATACAGCCAGAAAAGATACATGCCCAAGGCGCGGCTCAAATAAAAGAAGCCCACCTGAGCGGGCCGTGCAATTTTGAGGCCAGGGTAATTTTTAGCCCGTTGAAGCTAGCCACGCCCGAAAATTCTCGCGCCACCTCGACCAGCCCCGAGAAATTTCTCGAAGCAAAGATCGTTGAACCGAGGGAGGTATTGTGCGGCGCCGGAGTGCCGGCTCGCGACAGATATCCGCAGACAAAATCGATATTAGCGAAACGCGGCTCTACTCCTGAGACTCTCCCGGGCGAGCCCTCCTTCCCTCCCCCGCTCTCTTCTCCGACTCTCCCTCTCAGGGATGTCTGGGCGTTCTCCGATGCTTCTAGACGTAACCCGAATGCTATTAATAAGACAACCGGCTGCACTTTCTGCTGCGACGATACCTCTCCTCGCCGTGAAATCGCGCGGCGCAATGACCCCCTTCCGTCCTCTACCTTCCCCCCTCGACGCTATTAACCCAAAGCCGCTCCGTTTTTCTCTCTTCGTTCTATCCCCTTTCTCTGCTTGTTCGAGTCGTTTCGCGACGAAAACAATAAACTACTTACGTCATGCTTGCGTTTGCAACAAAAACTGTTGAATTGTTGAGTTGCAATATTTGCCGGATCGTATAAATTACGAGAAATTATTAACAAAGAGATGTTTATGCGTTTGTTTACAAACGGCCGTTCGCATTGGAAACGTCAAGTGAGCTCTCGCGTTGTCTAGAATTTTCTTGAAAAACGTATACCCGACGTTTTTTAAGCATTTTAAATCAAGCAGCTAATAACTTTTTGATACAATAAATGCAATATAAAGAATAACGTTAGTAATATCAATTCAATGTTTACAATTAAATTTTACAGCAAAATAAAAGCAACGTAAAAATACGTTAGAGCGCGATGTCTATAGTACGGCCTGGAAGCTTCGCGAGACAGCCGTTAGCGTAGAGTGTCGTAACGGTCGATTCACTACGCTTCGAAAAACTTTAAAATTTTCTTGTTTACAAACAATGTAATTGCAAAAATATCGATGAAATTGTTAAAAAATGATAGAGAAACGCAATGGCATTAGAAGAAGGTAGTCTCATAAGCTTATTTTGGCGTAAAACGTCGTAGAAGGTGATGGAAAGATCGAGAAGGGGGCCGGGAGGGTTCGAGAAGCTTCGCGTAAGAGCGCCCTCGGCGGGCGGCGGCTATATAAGCGAGTCGCCAGGCCGGCAAGCTTCAGTACATGAAAAGCAACCAAACGAATAACTACAAAGCGAACGACAGTTACACTTACGAAACAACCACAATGCCTGCGATTGGTATTGACTTGGGCACCACCTACTCCTGCGTCGGCGTCTGGCAGCAGGGGAAGGTCGAAATCATCGCCAACGACCAGGGCAACAGAACGACACCCAGCTATGTTGCCTTCACAGACACGGAGCGCCTCATCGGCGACGCCGCCAAGAACCAGGTCGCCATGAACCCTTCCAACACGGTCTTCGATGCGAAGAGGCTCATAGGCCGAAGGTGAGTTACAGTTACTTAATTTATTAGTTTTTTTTCACAATTTTTTCATGAGCTTTTCTTGTTCAATTGTTCAATTATTTTTTTACCGTGTGATTTTAATGAAATTTCGTTCTTGAGTTGTCAATATAAAATGTTATTGAAAGATGAGCGTTATTTTTAGTTTTTATGTTATTTAACCTATAAATTTTTTTAAATTAAACAATATTTGAAAAATTTTGTTTCCGTATAAATTTCTTTAGAATTTTTTTAAAATTGAATTCAATAATTGGTTAATTTATAAATCTTACTATATTTTGGTTATTGCTAATTAAAAGTAAAATTTTCTTAAACAAAAATACTAAATTTATAAATTAATAATTTTAGGTATGACGACGAGAAGATCCAGAGCGACCTAAAACACTGGCCGTTCAAAGTCGTCAACGAGTGTGGCAAGCCAAAGATCGAAGTAGAGTTCCGCGGCGAGAAGAAGAGGTTCAATCCAGAAGAGATCAGCTCGATGGTCCTGACGAAAATGAAGGAAACAGCTGAAGCGTATCTCGGACAGAAAGTGAAGGATGCAGTCATCACAGTGCCTGCGTACTTCAACGACTCACAGCGCCAGGCCACCAAGGATGCTGGAGCGATAGCCGGTTTGAACGTTCTCAGGATCATTAACGAGCCCACCGCCGCGGCCCTCGCCTACGGCCTCGACAAGAACCTCAAAGGGGAGAAGAACGTCCTCATTTTCGATCTTGGCGGCGGAACCTTCGATGTCTCCATACTTACCATCGACGAGGGATCGCTCTTCGAGGTGAAAGCCACGGCGGGCGACACCCATCTCGGTGGCGAAGATTTCGACTCGAGACTTGTTGACCATCTCTGCAAAGAGTTTGAACGCAAGTTCCGTAAAGATCTAAGAATCAACCCTAGAGCCCTCAGACGTCTGAGAACCGCAGCTGAGAGAGCGAAGCGCACCTTGTCCTCGAGCACCGAAGCCACCATCGAAATCGATGCACTTTACGAGGGCATTGACTTCTACACCAAAGTCTCCAGGGCGCGCTTCGAGGAGCTCTGCGCCGATCTGTTCAGAGCGACCTTGGAGCCAGTAGAGAAGGCCTTGGCCGACGCCAAGTTGGATAAACGATCAATCCACGACGTCGTCCTCGTCGGCGGCTCAACTCGCATCCCGAAGATCCAGTCGATGCTGCAGAACTTCTTCTGCGGCAAGCAGTTGAATCTTTCCATCAATCCCGACGAGGCCGTTGCCTACGGAGCCGCTGTCCAGGCGGCCATCCTCACTGGCGAGGGCGACAAGAGCAGTACCCTCCAGGACGTTCTGTTGGTCGACGTCGCGCCCCTGTCTCTCGGCATAGAGACCGCCGGCGGAGTCATGACAAACATCATCGAGCGCAACGCCCGCATCCCGTGTAAACAGACGCAAACCTTCACCACCTACGCCGACAACCAACCCGGCGTTTCGATCCAGGTGTACGAGGGTGAGCGCGCCATGACCAAGGACAACAACTTGCTTGGCCGGTTCGAGCTCAGTGGCATTGCACCCGCACCTCGCGGCATTCCGAAGATCGAAGTCACCTTCGACATGGACGCGAACGGTATTCTCCACGTGACAGCCAAGGACACGGCCAGTGGCCGCAGCAACAACATCCGCATCACCAACGACAAAGGTCGTCTGTCTCGAGAGGAAATCGATCGCATGCTATCGGATGCCGAACGTTACCGCGAACAAGATCAAGAGCAGCGGGACAAAGTAGCGGCGCGCAACCAGCTTGAGAGCTACGTGTTCTCAATTAAACAGGCGGTCCAGGAGAGCGGCGACCGTCTCACGCAGTCCGACAAGAACAGCGTGCTGAGTTTGTGCGAGGACACCATCCGCTGGCTCGACAATAACACCCTGGCTGAAAAGGACGAGTTCAAACACAAGCTGGAAGAACTGCAGCGCCAGTGCTCGCCCATCATGACAAAGATCCACACGGGAGGCGCGTCAGGACCACAAGACTGTGGCAATCAGTACAGACAAGGAGCCGATAACAACTACTCCGGCCCGACAGTAGAAGAAGTGGATTAAGCCGAACAACATCATGGCTAAGCAACGCATTTCCAGCCCATAACACCCGAGGGCTGTCGACGATAAACACGAATCTTTCCGGCTCATAACATCCGCGAGCCGTCGACGATAAATCTTAGTAATTAATGAAAACTACAGTATTTCCGCGTTCATTCCCAAGAGACTGACAATGTATTTTTATAAAGTTGTTTCCTCGCTTTTACGAAAAAAAAATGACCGTTAAGAAGACTGTAAATTATTTTTCATGTCGGGGCTTATTGATTCTATTTCGGTAATTCTTCTGGGTGTTTGAGGGTGGTATGTAAATCTAATTTGCACTCCAACCTTGAATGCCAAGTCGGGTTATTTGAGGTAGAGTCAATAAGTCTCGTAGCCAGTTTTGTCAGCTTTCTGTAAAATTATCTTTTTTTTTTGATTTTGTTATGGACAGATGATTAAACTGGTTCTTATTTTGTGATAAACGTTAGATAAATAAATTTTTTAATTTTTATATAAATTATGTTTTATCATTGATATTACTATTCCTACTCCTTGATCCTTTCCACGTCTAGTAATATAAATATTTGATATAAAAAAACTAAAAATAAGATCTAGAAAAATAAATTACATAAAAAAAACTATTTCTTTTAAAACGTCAAATATTTAAGTAGTTTTTTATGCAATGAACGTCATAAAATCGGAATGGCATTTAAAAAGGTTTTTTTCAAGATCTACTGTTAACAGTGACTTTGAGAATTTGATAATTTATTGCAAAACTTGATGCAGTCTGAGAAGCTTAAAAAGAAATATGATTTGACAGACAACACGAGTAATATATAAATGATGTCATTCCAACTTCAACTTATTCATAAAATAGTTATAAATTAATTTTAATTTTTCTTCAAATTTTTTACAAAATTTTTCAGTTCGAAAATAAATTCAACAGATTTTTACGTACGATGGCTAAGTTTATCTATGTAATATTTTTTTTTTAGTAGCTCTTAAAGAAAAAAGGCAGACGGTAACAACAACGATGCGACTGCTCCCGGCTCCGAATCGACCGAGCGAACAGTTTGTGTGAGCCACCAGCGCGCTAATCGTTCAACTGTACTCAAACTCGTTGCTTGTTGCTTCCCTTAATTAAAGTCTTACTTAATCGCGTGCGCTCCCATTCCCAAGAAAGCTACGCAACGAAATAAGAAAAAAAAGGTGGATTTCATTAAGAAACTGAGAAAATAAAATATGGGTCAGCAGATTCCCTCTCACTTATCATTAAAGATATCAATTTTACGAAGTTTAATGCTTATACGTTGTCATGTTTTTTTAAATAGTACTACGAAATTTAGGCTTAATTCAATTTGTGAATGTTAAACCGACGTATTTTGTTACTAATAAAATTCTTATTAAAATGTCGGTAAACCATAAAATTATGATTGAGAACTCTGATAAAAAAGAGTAGTTTAACAGTTAAATTAAACGAATTTCCTGTCCGAAAATCCTGAGAAAAAAATGTGGGTCATAGTCACACCTTTTACATCGGTAACATCTATTAACACGCAATGGAAAAAAATCCGCATAGTTTCGGAGCAGAGATATTGCGTTCTGCTAGCCTTGCCTAGCTTAACCTTAGAAGTAGAACGCGAGATATGAATTTATTAGAAAACTGCAAAGAAGCTTGCGCAACGCGTTTACGATGTACACACACGTATATAGCCGAAGCGTCGCGATGTCGCGAATAGCCGATCCGTCGAGGATTAACCGGACATTCAGCGTTCCGATATGAATTTCTCCAGATTTGATCGAGTCGTAGAGGTCATTACAAAACAACGCCCGAAGCGTGGATGACCAGAGCGAAATCGAGCGTTAGCGCGCGCTCGAGGGGCAGGCAGAAGAGAGGATGAGCGCACAGTGCGCGTATGTACAAGCCATGTCTAGTGGCGGGCAGGCGGGGGCCGGAGGGAGAGAGGAGGGCTCCGGTTGTGGGATAAGCATCGAAGGAATGTCGTGCACGCTAGGTGCGCGCCATGGTAATCAGCGGGGCAGCGGCAGGTGGGAGCGCTAAGGTGAAATCGGGACAAAAGAGAAAGTTTTTAAAACGCTCAATGGGCCGGGCGCGCGCTCGCGCGCTGCCCACGATGAGCGGGCCCACCGCCGCGCTCAGGCATTCCAGTCTTCCGAGGACCTCCTGCGAACGTGTAGCCGACGTTTCGCGCGCGAGCGCGTCCACTCTCCTCCTCCAGTGCCTGTCGTCTCTTTACTTCGACTCTTCCTCCAGAGCTCCAGGATATGTCGTCCGCCAGCAAGTGCGCCCTGGCCGTCTTTCGCCGGCGCGGCGCCGTCGCCTCGACTTTGTTATGGGCCCGAGGTGCGACGCGCGCCTTCGACCTCCTGCCTGCTGCTTACGGCTCTCGGCAGCTCAGCGTCAAGGCCGCACAGAAGCCAGACTGGAATCGGGCGGTTTCCGAGGCTGAGAAGATCGTCGGCTATCCCACCTCCTTTCTCAGCTTGCGCTGGCTTCTTAGCGACGAAATTGCTAATGTTGCATTGCACTTGCGTAAGCTCGTTGGCTCCAATCATCCGCTTCTTAAAACTGCCAAGTGAGTTTTTTGCTTGTTTTTTTATTCAAATTCTTCCTTCCATTTGTTTTCTTCTATTTACTTGGGTTTCTCTTTTGCAGGAGTTTAATTTACAATGGACGCAATAACATGCAAGCCTGGGGACTTATTGTTCTTCTTATATCTAAAGCTGCTGGACATCTTAATGTGAATGATATGGAGGAAGACAAGGCAGCTGGAGTTTTACACAGGTCTGATAAAATTCTAATATTATTAAAATAGAAGACTAAACATTTTTTTAACTACAAAATTTTATTACTTCTGTTTAGTCAAAGGGCATTAGCTGAAGTTACCGAAATGATAAGGACCAGTCATTTAGTTCATAAAGGATTAGTTAATATTGAACCTGGGGTTTTTCCTGAATCTACAGAACTTAATGATATGACTTTTGGAAATAAAATTGCCTTACTTAGTGGTGACTACTTGCTTGGAAATAGCAGTGCTGAATTAGCTGCTCTTAGAAATCAAGCTGTATGTACTTGTAGTTAACTATACATTAATACTAATAATAAATCTATTAACTGACTATTAAATGTTTTTATATTTAGCTTGTGGAACTCATGTCTAGTGCTGTGAGAGATTTGTCAGAAGCTGAATTTCTGGGAAGAAGAGATAGTCAAAATAATCCTTTGCCATCTATACCACCAGCAGATCGAACAAATTATGCTGTTAATGAATGGACTGAAAGAAATGTATTAAGTGCTGGTGCTCTGTTAGGAAAGTCTTGCAAAGGAACATTAATACTGGCTGGGCATAATGAGGAAATTCAAGAACAAGGTTACAACTTTGGAAAGCACTTAGCTCTTGCTTGGCAGGTAGATAACTTAATCAAGATAAAAAAAGCATTTGGATTATTTTTATGTTACTTCTAATTTGAATTATTTGATTATTTTACCTAAAAATCTAAAAAATTATATTTACAGGCTTGCCTTGATCTTAGTCCATTTATTGCTAAAGATCGTAATTCACCATTCAATTTGTGCTCAGCCCCAGTTATGTTTCACATAGAACATGATCCTTCAATTTTAATAGAAATTGATAAAGGTCTTGAATCAGTACAAAATGTGGATTATGCTAAGATTTTTGACATTGTCATTAGTGGCCCTGGAATTGAACTTACAAAACAATTACAAAGAGAACATTCACAACGTGCAATGGAGGTGCTAAATGTATTCCAAGAAAGTGATGCTAGAACAGCATTGTCTAATATTATTGCTGCTATGGGAGATTTTTGACTAATGATACCATAAGTACAATTTACTTATTGCTGGTAAATAAGTTTGCCAAAAATATTTAAAATCAGTTACTAAATATTGACAATTATAAATATTTTATTACAAATATTTTTATAAGATGTTACCGAAATTTTTTATAAAATCAAGTTAATGACTAACTATGTTACTTAATAACATACTATTAGTCTCATATTTATAATATATTTATTGATAAATTGATGATGTTAAATAATTTTTATACATTTATATAAACTGTAAATATTTGTTAAAATGTTATCCGCAAAAATCAAAAGATTTTTTGTACAATTATTTGTACATATATGAACAAGTTTGACAAATACATGGACATTTTAATTTTTTTAAAATTGATTATTTAAATTTTGTCTCTTTTATTTGAATATAATAATATTTAAATTTATGATAATCAGATTTATTCCATTAGTAGTAGTTGAAAAAGTATAATAAATTTTATTAGCTTATACATATGCAATATTGTTTTTCTAATAAATTATATATAGTAATATAGTAACCTCTGGATTCAAGCTAAAAATAAGTATCTTAACTTAAACTTATGATTCTGAGATCAACATGGTTCCTACTTTGTTAAGCAACTTTTTAGTTATATTATTGAAGTCAAAGGTTATCCATTTAAAACAATATTTTAAGTTTTTTAAGGTAATTCTCTTATGTAACCAATATACTAAAATATTATTATTCAAATCTATTTAATAGCTTTTTGATTTTTCAATTAAAAATATAATTGATAATTTTTTTTATTAAAAAGATAGTTAATTAAATTTATTCATCATTATAGTTAAAATGTTTTTTTAATTAGAATTTTATTAAAATTTTAATATGTCAAGAATCAATTTAAATATTTTATTATATATTATTTCAATTAATGTCCCATTATTGCCTTTATTTTTAGTTATTTTTCACTTTAATTGGAAAATTGTACAGATCTAAATTGATAAGGTTTCTTATCACATAAAAATTTTAGTAGTGACTAGGTGCACACAAAATCAATACTTGCCCATGTGCTTGACTGAAGTCAGGCATGTGGGTGGTGGAAACTGGAGCACACATTCCTATTTATCTGTGAATTTTCCTATTATCTATTTTATAAATTAATTGATCTCATTTCAACAGTAAAATGTTTTTTATACAAATTTGTTACATGTACATAAATACAGTTAAAAACAATTGACAATAGTCACAATATTATGTAACAACCTAAAAGACTCTGAGTGAGATAAAATTGTGAAACTGTAGCACTTTTAAATTAAGGTTATTTAATTCAGATGGTAAGAACTACTTTTAAACTCAGTTTTTTTAAAATAATTTTCAAGTACAACTTTAATATGTATCACAATACAGACTGTGGTAATTTATAAATAAAAATTTTGTGAAGAAAGTAATATTTGATGAATGTTTTCTATTAATTTAGATTGTAAGAGTAAATAAATAAGAATAGGTATTTACTTGTTTTGAAATAAAGAAAAACAAATGTTCTTCACATTGTTGTTGTAATTATAAAATGTGGTTAAAATGTTTTGAAGTGTATTGAGTGCTTTTAAATCTGTATTAAAAAGAAATAAATAAGACAAAGAAAATAAAAAAGGAATCTAATTTCAGCACTGATAGTTAATACTAAAAGATTAACAAGGATGTCTGGCAACAAAAATATTCTGTCAATGGTTTGTCGAAGCAGCACAGTTCTTTCATTAAAGTGTAATAAGTATAGATTATTTAATAATACTAAACAACCTGTTACGTATTTTGCTGAGAAGCTAAGTACAAAAGTAACTGCAAAAGAAAAGTTTGATTGGAACCAGGCAGTGTCTGAGGCTGAAAAAGTAGTAGGATATCCTACATCATTCTTGAGCCTGCGGTGGTTACTAAGTGACGAAGTAGCAAATGTTGCTCTTCATTTACAAAAGCTCGTTGGCACAAATCATCCTCTCTTAAAGACTGCTAAGTAAGAATCTTATATAAAATGATAATTTGCTTTTGAAAGAGAACTGTGTTGATCATAAATATAAATTAATCAATTTTAGAAGCATAATATACAATGAACACCATCAAATGCAGACATGGGGTCTGATAGTTCTGTTAATATCAAAAGCTGCTGGGCAGATCAACCAAGCGAATGACGTAGGGGAAGAGAAGGCAGCTGGAGTGATGCAGAGGTGTGTGTTCAATGACTATGGCTAGAAGAAGAGAGTAAGCAAGCTGTTTCCAACTGTGTTCTCATTAATGCAATATTAGTCGTCTGCAGGCAAAGGGCGTTGGCTGAAATAACGGAAATGATGCGCACCGCCCACTTGATCCACAAAGGTTTGGTTAACATGCGCCGGGACGAGTACACGACACCATCGGAACGTCACAATATGATATTCGGCAACAAAATAGCCCTGCTCAGCGGCGACTACTTGCTCGGCATCAGCTGCGCCAAGCTCTCCTCTATCAAGAATCACGCGGTGAATATATCTATCTCGGGCAACAACCCCGCAGACGCGCGTATACGCACACGCTTATCTTGACCGCTCTGAATTAACGCATTTCTTTTTTCTGCAGCTTCTCGAGCTGATGTCGGTGGCGTTGAGAGACTTGGCCGAGTCGGCATTCCTCGGCAGACGAGATAATCAAAACAATCCTCTGCCGTCCGTCCCGCCGGCCGATACTACAGACCACTCCATCAAGGAATGGACTCGGATGAATTTTCTCAACTCGGCCAGTCTTCTGGGAAAGTCCTGCAAGGGTGCCGTACTTTTGGGTGGACACGACGAGGACGTGCAGAAGCAAGCTTACGATTTCGGCGAGAATCTGGCTCACGCTTGGCAGGTGCGTACGTTCGATCGTCCCCCTCTCTCCCCATGTTTTACATGTCTCTTTTTTTTTAAATAAGTAAGAGTTACCGAAAAACGTAATGTATTTATTAATTTACACATACTTGATAAAAATGGTATTCGTTTGCAGGCTTCTTACGATCTTAATTTGTTCACCGACAAAGATCCTAGTGTTCCTTTCAGCTTATGTTCCGCACCGGTTATGTTCCACGTGGATTACGACCCGTCGATACTGACGGAAATCGACAAAGGCCTGGAATCGGTGAATAACGTAAATTACGCAAAGATTTACGAAATCGTGACGAGCGGCCCGGGAATAGAGCGGACGAAGCAGTTGCAACAGGAGCATTCGCAACGCGCCATGGAGATTCTTCACGTTTTCGAGGACAGCGACGCGCGGATGGCTCTTTCCAACATTGTTGCCTCGATTGGGAATTATTGAAAGTATATACAGAAGAACCATAAGTACAATCATTTCCGTTTGTTTATATTTACGAAATTGCCTTAAAATATTTTTAAAAATTTGTAATTATAACGATTGTTTGTTGTTACAGACACACGTTCAAAGTAATTATTTTTGTATATGCCAAAAATAATAATTGTGATTAGATTGTTAAGGTTGTACATTAAACTAGTTGAATGTAATTTTAGTTTTGTAATTATTGTAGTATAAAATATATAGAGAGAATTTAAATGCAAATTAGTCCAATTGTTTGTTATAATAGGAAAATTGTACTACCGATCTCACGCGAGAAGTGATGAAAAAAGCTGTGTTTAAAATATTTTTAACGAATGGAAATACACAATAAAATACGTTTTGCAATCGATTTTTGTCGTTTATTTACAAATAATATATGTATACGTATAATAATATTACGAGGCATGGCATCCTTAAAAGTATATTTCTTTTTAAAAATTTATACTTTGTGAAAAAATATAACAAAAATATATATTTCAGTCTCTAAGAGACTAAAAATATCTATCTTGTTAAAAACTTTACACTAGTCGTTGTATGAAATCTACGCTCCGCAGATCACGATAGTGAAGAATGTAGGTACGAGCTAGGAGTGCTTAATGGGCTAACGTAAATTTTCTTTACTTTTTTTATTGTCCAGCTGAACATCTGAAAACAGCTCCTTCATGATATCACTTTTCTTTTTCGAATGGGTCGGCACACCCCTGTACAAATTTTCCGTTATTTGCAATCTACTCGTAGCGCTAGTTTTCCGCGGCTTGTGATCGATAAATTCAATGTTCTCGTTGTCGTCAATCGCTTTCATGGCGGCCAGCAATTTCGCCTTATCGAAAGCTTTCGAATTTTCGTTAACAGTCTTTCGATCCGTATCGCATTTTAAATCAGACTCGTTTGGACTAGAATTTATTTTGTCGCTTAAACTAAAATTTTTATAATTATTCTCCAACGTTTCCGACTCGCTAAAGTCGCTGGTGTCTTTGCTCCTATTATCGCGCTCTTGCTTTTCGATTTCCGCTTCGTTGGTAATAAAATCTTCGAGGACAGCCTTCTCGTACTCGTCGGCATAATCTACAGATAAAGTCGGAGATTTAGCTTTGATCGCAGTCTTTTTGCGCGCTATCAAATCGTCGATAGACGTGCCAACGTCCTCGGCGAATAATTTCGAACCTGCCAATATACCGTTTATCAATTTTCCTCCACCTTTATCGCCGTCGACATTAAACGCATCCTTAAAATCTGTTCTAGTCTGAAACGAATTATTGGAAGAGTGAAAGCCGGAGTTTCGCTGGTTTTCCAGCGCTTGGTAATCGTCGATGATGACGTCGCTGGTTCTTTTAACATTTTCATCCTCGTCGAGGTTGAAAGCGATCGGTATCTCCATCTCGCTCTCGAGGTCGCTGCTGCTGCTGTAATTTATTTCCGAATTGTGTTTCAAGGCCTCCCGGGAAATAACGGTGATAACGGAATCGCGATCGTACTTAATCTCCCCGTCATTGTCCTCCGGGTACTTGGCATCCTCATAATTATCGCTGGAGAACGAGAGCCCCCTGCTCCTTGGCACTGGCTCTCCACTGTCCACGGCAGAACTAATTAATCTGAAAGCAAAGGTAGAATATCGACGAGAAGCGTGACGCATATAAGTAGCCATACTATTTCACTGCTATCCAAACACAGAGTTGACTCACCTAGTGTGGAGTAGCCTCGACCTCGTCATGAGGCTCACCGGATCGGCGTACGGCTTATCAGCTAGACTGTCAACTGGGCTATTCCTAATTCTATCACCGTCGCTCAAATAACCGTATTCCTCCCTCAGGGATTTTGGAAGCTCGTACTTTGGTTTGATTTTCGCTCTGCTTATCGATTTGCTTGCCTGATCCTCGTCCGCCTCGAGAAGCTCCTCCTGAGATTCCTTAATCGGCGAATCGGTCAGGCTGACTTTGGAAGCGGAAGGTGCGATCTTTAGCGGAGACTTCGGGAGGCTCGAGCGACGCGTCGACTCGGAATTTTTGTAAGTTTCGCAGGTGCTCGAGGAGTCTAAGGTGCTCGACTTTTTCGGGGTCTCTTGAGATTGGCTTCGCGCTAGCGGCGTCGAGCCGTTGAGCGATGGAAGAGATTGTCCCTTGGTCGACTCGGTTCGGCGTCTCCTATGCAAACGTTGGGCAGTTGAAATTTGAAAAGAATACGAAAAGAATTGAACATCAGGAGATTTGTATACCTGGATCGTTCGAAAGTTCGCTCGGATCTCGGCTGGTCATTTAAATTCGTCAAAGACTGGCTGGTTACGGTCGGCTTGTCCTTGTGGAAAAATATGTGACTGGCATGATAAGATCTCTTTTCCTTCTGCTCAGCCAGCTCCTCCAAGCTTTTCAGCTTCAGCTGAGTGTCTTGAAGCTGCTTCAGCGCCTCCTTGTGCTTCACCATCTCCGTGTGGAGCTGATGCTTCAAGTACTTCTTCTCCAACTCGAGCTTGCGCTTCAACGTCTAAAATGCCGCGTGCATCGTTATAATTGAATTAGAGCGCGAGGGACGATTGGCTTCGAGCTTTTTACCTGGATTATTTCGTCTTGCTCGTCTACCCTGTGATTTAGATCGAACACCTGCATCTGGAGCTTTTCTCTTTCGAGCAAGTGACGGTCCTTGCTCAACTGCACGAGCTTTTTGTTTTGCGCCTGCAAATAAACGAGGCCCGTAAGAATCGAGACACGTGTACGGAACCGAGCGCTCGTTACGAGGAGGCGTTTCAGCGGAAGGAATTAAGCGAGGCAGAAAAAGAGAGAGAGCAAGTATGAGAGGAGGGGGGTTTCGGGCTCCGGGAGTCGTTTGCTGTTTGAGAGGTAATTACTTGAATGCACCTGCAAGGAATGCAGCTCGCTTTCTTTCTCCTTCAACGTATCGCTCATATCTTTGTACTGTGACCTCAATTTTTTGTACTTGGTCTGGAGAACACGGAAATCTTCCTGGTGCGTGTTTATTATGCGGGGCAGCTCGGCCTTGCTGCCCTCGTACCGATTCAGAGCCGTATCTTGCCTCTTCTGGATTGCTTTGAGCAATTTATTTTCGTTCGACAGCTCCTACAACAACCATTGCATTTGTTGTTTAGTAATGCTCGGAAAAGACACGTGTTCACCTGTGGCGTCGGAAGAGCGATGATCGGCTTACGTTCAAGTGAAAGTGGGCGTCGGCTAGTTGGTTTTGTAGCTGTTTGATGCGAAGCATTTTTGCGGAGGAGACGCGTTGATCTATAGCACTTTTGCTAGTCGTCGACTTGGCAGTATCCGGCTGATTGTTGTATCGGGAGATATTTTTGTAGGGACTGCATCCGGCTGCGAGAAGAGATTTATTCGTTACACGAGCGCTTGTCTGGCTTGTTGTTGTTTAATTTAAATCGGTTGGCTAATTTAACGAGATGTACGAACCAAGCAGAGGACGTAATAAGCGCTTTTTAGTTGTCAACAATGACAAGTTGGGGCTAGGTTTACTTATTGATTTCGGCGGCTTGCTAGTTTCTTCGAGGGCGACAGGCTTTGGCTTAATGTTAAAAGTTCTGCAAAGTATTGGACAAGTCGTTAGTTGAAATATTTATGATTCCAGGGGTGTTGCTCTAGTGTGTCAGTTCATACGCACCTACGTAGGCGTGTGGTATCGGTTAAGCATGATATGGGTAAAGGAGGAACGTCACTTTGCATCGTTTTTAAAGAAAAAGAAAAACTTGATCTTTTACTTGTCACATTTTCAGTAAAAGATTGGACGGATTCGGCATTTCCGATACATTTCCAGCTTGTACATACTTCGGTAAAACGTCAAGCGCACTCATAGTCTGATTGGCACCCATGACTATTTTCTCTGCGTTACCATAGAAACTACTTTGGGTAAACAGTATTATTGGACGTGCGCGCGCTTTCCATTGATTGTTTGATCATTATCAGAATACTTTTTGAATTGCCATATCAAAATGACTTTTTTAAATAAGCCACGCAAAGAGACGTTTTTTTTAATACTGTACACAATTTTTAATAATGAACAATTTATCACATCATTTACAAAACAATTTACGATTGTTTAAATATAATTATTATTAATATATTTACATTATTTATACTTTCAACTGTTTAGTTTCTCATAACACCTTTTAATTTAACATGATTTGTTAAGAAATACCCATAAATAACAATCAAATGTATAATACACATAATTGTATTTACATAAAATATCTTATTTATCTTTTTTTTGTTCTTTACTGTTCTTCACATTTGAATATTGAGCTTCCCAAAGTTTACTGTAGTACGAGTTAGCTATTTTAACTAGTTCTTCGTGTGTTCCTCGTTCAACTAATTTGCCGCCATGCAATACGAAAATCTCATCCGCATCAACAACGGTAGACAAACGGTGAGCGATCACAATAGAAGTCCTACCGACTGTGGCACGTTTCAGAGCTTCAAGAATGTGCTATAAAAAACGGTTTTATGAAATAATATTAATAACAACTAGCTTAAGTACAATTTGAATTTTTAATATTTTTTTTGCCCACCTGCTCCGTGATAGAATCTAAGGAGGAAGTGGCTTCATCAAATATCAGTATTGGACTATCTTTTAAAATGGCTCTTGCAATAGCTACACGTTGTTTTTCTCCTCCACTCAGCTTTAAACCACGTTCTCCAACTTGCGTTTCATAACCCTGTGGCCATTTTAAAATACTGTCATGAATGTTCGCCATTTCTGCAGCCTTATAAACGTCTTCCTTAGATTTCGATAAGTTTCCGTAGTGAAGATTATAGAATATCGTTTCGTGGAAAAGAACCGAATCCTGTGGTACAATAGCAATTGCACGACGAAGATCATCTATATCGACATCTTGAATATTTTTACCGTTTATTAAGATTTTTCCACTCACAGGATCAAAAAACCTATACAGTAGTCTTACTAATGTCGATTTACTGAAATAAATGAAAAATAATTATAGATTTTGTAGAACAGTTATATCAATTTTGTTAAAGTTATCTACATACCCAGAACCAGATCCTCCAACAATAGCTACTTTTTTACCACTAGGAATGGTAAATGATAAATCATTGACTATATTTTTTCCCTCAATATATTGGAAGTTCACATTGTCAAAAGTTATATCAGAATTTTTGGGTATTATGTAAAAGGATTCAGCATTTGTTTTGTTCTAAAAATAGAAAAATACATTGTAAATCTCTTTTTTTCTTAATTTTCTTGAACCATAAAACTTACTTTGATTGTTGGATCCCTCATTGTTAATGAAAACATAGTTTGCATGTCAATAAAAGCTTGTCTTACTTCTCTGTATACTGATCCCAAAAACCCTAGAGGAATTGACAGTTGAAATAACAAACCATTGACCATTACTAAGTCTCCAACAGTTAAATTTCCTAAAATTTAATATAAATATTAAAAACTCTAAAAAAAAAAAAGAAACTTGAAAAATTAAATTTTTTGTATTATTATTACCGGCAACAATATCACGGGCGGCTAACACCATAATCAAACTTAAAGCTGTACTGAATATCGCATGTTGGCCAAAATTTAACAAGGCTAAACTTGTACTTGTTTTTAAAGAGGCAGCTTCGTATTTTTTAAGAGAAGAGTCATATCGTTCTGCTTCGAATTTTTCGTTATTAAAATACTGAAATTAAAATATTGCAATTAGACTTTTATTATAAGGTAGATACAGAGAATAAGACTTAATAAAATTAAACTTACTTTAACTGTTTCATAATTAATAAGTGAGTCTATCGCTTTATTTCCGGCTTCATTTTCCGCTTTATTCATGTATATGCGAAATTTTGTTCTCCATTGCGTGATTGCGAGAGTGTAAATTGTATAGGCTCCGACACAACCAAGTGCAACAGCAGTATACTCAGAACCACACTTCATACCTAATATTGTACTGACTAATGCTAATTCAAACATCGTAGGAACAATATTGAAAACCATAGCCGTCAATACAAAATTTATTCCTCGGCTACCTCGATCGATTGTCTGTTGAAATAACAAAAAAAGTAGTTATTTTTATTTTTCAAATAACTATAGATTTAATGTAAAAAATGGTATCTCACTTTTGATAAAGCCCCAGTTTGTTTACTTAGGTGAAATGCAAGATCTAAGTTATGAAGATGAAGAAATACATTTCTGGCAATTTTTCTTATTGAATGTTGTGCAACCTTAGCGAAAACAGCGTTGCGCAGTTCGTTGAATCCAAATGCTCCACCTCGCGCAATTCCATCTTAATTTTAAAAACAAGAATTGCATTAACAAAGTTTCAATAACATTAGAGCATTATTAAAGTGATTTGATTTTTTTACTAACATCCAACTAATAAAGCAGTTCCCACAGTCCCAACAGTTCCAGGAGCAGTTGCAAGAGCATCTGCACCTGCACCAGCATTAAAAGTGTCTATTGCATACTTGAAAAGAAAAGGCACTGTAACATTGAGTACCTTAGCTCCAACCAGTAGTCCCAAAGCTAATTTAACTCTGTTCCTAATTTCTGGTTCTTCCTACGTAGTGAGAGCATAAAACAGATGACCTTGAATTATTAGGGTAATGTACAGTCACTGTTTAATAATGAATTACAGTTCTGAATGAAAGCCAATCAAACAGATAAAAATTAAATTATTTTTTGTACCTTTGGCCATATAAAGTTAAACATAGCCCTGACCATATCCTTTGGAGTAACATCTGGTCCATTATTAATATTAAGTGCTTCTCTACTCAAACTTGAAGCTCCTGGATGAAAACAATTTCTTTTTTGCTGTGCTGGTTTTGCACCAGTAATTCCTGCTACTACTAGGTCTTGTTTGACTGGTGTAACAATTGGTTTTGCTTGAGGTACATTCTTTTTTTGTTGAGCTCTATCAATGACATTTCCACTGCAGCACTGAAATTTATTAAAAATTTGCTTACAAGATTGCCTTTGCATACTAAATGTTTTTAAACAATCAAAGTAGGGGTCAGTTAAAAAAAAACTCAATCATAACAGTAAAAAAAGCTAAATTATTTATTAATTCAATTTAAAAGTACTATTTACAAAAAAAAACAAATATTCTTTTTAAACATAGTAACAACTTATTTATAGGCATAATTCAATAGATTTTAAAGACTGTTCTGTTAATGCTATACATTCTTTCACATAATTTACAGCTACAAAAAAACTAGTACTTTTTTGTCTAATTTTTTTCATATTAGCATACTGTAATTTTAGTTCACTATTTATATTTTTTATTATAGTTAATCCTAATTGATTAATTAATTGTAAATCTTTACTATTATATTCATCACAATATATTTTTTCTTTCCAAAAAGTTTCTTTCAATATATTTGAAGTAACAATAAATAAAGCATTTTTAGCATTATAATTTAATCCTTCAACAGTAAAAGCCATTGATTTATCAATGTTATTAGATTTTATAAATTCATAAGCCAATATTGAAGCTTGATGACACTTTTCAATATCTGATATATTAAAAAAAATTTGATCTAAAATATTTTTAGGGATAAAAAATCCATATTCCAAATACAACTTATGGTTACTATGAGCTCCATAATTAATAAAAACTTGCATTTTTGCATCATAAGATTTTAATGTTTTAATTTGATATAATTCATCACCATTGGGACAAGAAACTAATTGAGCATCAGCAACATTCTCACACATATGGTTAAATAAATCTAAATAAGGAGCTAAAGCCAAGTTATCATTTCCTGTTATATTAATAGAACATTTCTTATTCTCTAGATAAATAGCTCTAGTATTTACTGTATAGTATGCCCAAGCAAATTTATGATAAGAAAAAATCTTAAAAAATGCTTGTTTGCAATGATTACAGATACTATTATGTAATGCTTTAATGGATGACAATAATGATAAATAATCATATTTTAATTTCTTAGACATTGCATTCAAATCATTGGCAATAAAATGAGGTAAAACCTTTTTTTCACTTTTAGTACAAAATTCTGGATTACTGTAAGAAATTGGAAGTGTATCTAGATATGGTTTCCACTGTGAAACATGCCCCAAGTGTTTTTCATAGATTAAAAAAGTAGCAAGCACACACTGAGCAGTATAGCTTCTTTCACTAGAAAATAGACTCATAATTGGACTCATAGCAACCACAGATGTTGTAATTAATAAAGATTTAGGAATCTGCAAAACTACTTGATTTGCTTCAATTTTATCTTCAGTCATCAAGCCTCTGCCTGTCGTTTCAAAAACGTGAGGGATTAAATTATAAGTTGCTTTCCAATTTTTGGATAGCATCCAGGATCTCAATTTTCCGTAAAGATCAACGTCGTTTGACAAAAAATTTTTTGCAGCTCTCCGCCTTCTAAGCTGACGATTTCTTGCGGTACGACCCATAATAAGCAACCAAAATATTTACATCTGTGGAGTAAATACAAACATATCTGTATTTCGCCGGGTTGTCTGTGAGTAGCTATTTCGACTGACGTTATTGACCAAACCGCCGACTAAAATTTAATAATATTTTACATTTTCTTCTCGGACGTACTCCGAAATCTGGGCAACAATAGTTACTCTTCTCCAACTAACTAGGTAATTAGAACTAACCTCTTTAACCTCAAAATCAACAACGATAACACCAGTCAAAATCGCTAGACCAAAAGCCCGTGTTAAATTGTAAGGCAAGGAGGAGTAAGGAATCAGGAATCCTTACCCTGAGCCCCACAAAGTAGTCATGTCTGGTGCGTAGTAGTAGGGCGGTGGCTTTTTTGGCATAACAGGCAGTGTGTCCGTAGAATTTGATGGGCTGCTCGAAGCTGCCGCTGATACGGTGACCTGCACCGGAGTGTGAGCAGCGCAGCAGCTTGCCGCAGAGGAAAAGGGCCATGATGTAAGAGCTGTTCCCGGGACAGGTGTGTTTAACCCCCAGCCGAATCCGATAAATTTCACGGGCCCAAGAAATCTCTCGTGCACATTTCGTGCGCGCACCGCGCACTACTACTGCTCTGCTGCTTACTTACTCTACGGCTTCGGCGACGGCGCTGCGCTTGTGAACCAGCTGTGTTAATAAATTGTCGCTATGTCATTACAAAAACAAACATTTTATCAAGATTGTTAAATAAAATACTCAAAGCTAGAAAAAATAAATTTTCGCAAAATTTTTTAATGATAATGACAATAAAGCTCTCCGTGGATTGTTAAGTGGAAATGTTAATGACAATAATCGCATTAAAACTATAACAAAAGAGAGATCATAAGAGGAAGGTGTTTATTAAAGAATGCGCTACCGCTCCTTGAGGCTACATTGCGATGACTGTGAGCTTATAACTTGTTGGAAGGGCAATCACACGTGTTGTAGTCTCTCGCTTTTAAATACCTTTTAAATATTTCTTAACTTTCCTTTTCTAAAGTCTAGTATTGCAACTCGCGAAGAACTTGCGCCAAACACCGACGTCCGGACAGCTGTTAGTCGGAGGCATCGCGTTACGACTATGCCTAATGATCAAAGTGATGTAATTTCAGAAGAAAGCTTGGTTTATGTTCAAAAACGACAATTTTCGACTTTCTTCTCTTTCTTTGTTTATATACTTTTTTTTTAATCCAACACTTGTTTGATGAGTCAATGTCAATAGTAAATATTTTAAAAATTATCGGTAACTATGAAGTATAATTTTTATAAGGTTTCGGACGGTATGACTTTTATTTTTAGAAATGAGCTATAGATTTAGCGCGTCTCTGCGCCGCACGCGCTGTTAACTGTCAAGAAATATTTTCGATCGCTAAAACTACACAGTTTAACAGAACTTTAGTATTTTTTTCAACAATAATTCGATGTTTTTAGATTTCTCGTAATGTAAAGTATTCATAATAGCTTGGAAATATTAAAACAGAAAATAAACCGTAATTAACTGCGTTAGTTATTTATTTATTGAAATATTTCGTTTGAATTTTTATGGAGTTATTTTAAAACCTAAAATATGTAAAATTAAAAGACGTGGAACAAGTCGCGAAGGAAAATTGTGTATAGATTCTAGTCTCCAGTATAAAGATAGAATTGGCAACAAATGAGTGTTCAAACCCGATAACGTTATCAACATTTTTTCATTTTTTTTTACTAGGTACAACAATGATGACGTTGGCTTGACTCCGTAAAATTGTTTCTCCACATCTTCACTGCAGTTAAAAAGAAACAAATTGCCAGCATAATAACTAACTTTTTATTTTAACATTGCTCCTCTACAAGGCCACTATTAATATTTGCATTACATTATCAAATAATACATCAGACATGTATTTATTACAATATATTCAATTGCATATGGAAGAGAGAGACCGAAACGATAATAATCGGATATATTCAGTTATGCAGGAGCAAAAAAAGTTCGCCCTGTACTCAAGACTGCGCCGCGCGTTCATCGAAACCTTTCAAAAATGGTGATGAAACCATTCGGCTGAAGCATAGACATATACAAGCGGTCTTGTATCGTCTCAAATTGAATTACTCCGGCAAAGCAGCAGCAGCAACGGGTGGGGCAGCTGTATAAAATCAAATTAATTTTCAAAATCCTTCGTGAAAGCTTGGCCTTTTCGGAGTCAAGGGTACACGCACGCATTCCGTGAAAAAAACCAAGAAATCCCCCTTCCGGCTGGTGCGTGCAGGTGTACAAGCAGCGCGCGTCATGCGCCGAGTATACCATAAAAAGTCGAAAAAGTCCGAGAATCGAAAGGTCTCGCATTAAAATGCGAGAGCGCTTGCGGAGAGAGAGAGAGAGAGAGAGAGAGAGAGAGAGAGAGAGAGAGAGACACGAGCGAGTGTGTGTCAGCTTGTCCCACGCGCCCGTGACCGAATCGGCGCCATTATAATTAATGACGATGATACATCCTAATGAGTCATCCGCGGCCCCCGTATCTCTGCCTCCCTCCCGGCGAGATCTCTCGCCTTTCTCGAGCCCATATGTGCAGCCGCAGGGGGACCTTTATCGCAGCCGAGGCTCGACGCGGAACGCCGGAAGAGAGGCGCGCAACAAAAAGGGGGAGAGAGAGAGGCCGCGTGCATGCCGCGCAGCCGGTCTACCTGAAAAGCTCGTCGCGTCGGGCTAATGGGCGAGAAAAAGGGGAATTGCTCTGCGGAAAAGGGGCCGCTGCCGGCTGGAGGGGGCAGGGCGACGAGACGAAGGGAATCGCGCGCGCGACGTGTAGGTACACGCAGCCGCGTATCTGCACGTATTAGGCGCGTTCGCGTGCACGACAGGACCGTAGCGGTTCTTGCTATTCACAATGCCTCGCTTTTTTTTCGCGCTGTTTACGCTTTGGCGGAGCTCCGAGTTTTTTTTCGATTGCCGCCCGACGGGGAGGGGGTGTAGCTCTCTGCCTCTCTGTTACTTGGCAGGATGTTCCACATTGCTCGCGCTATTAAAAGAAAAGGACTGCCTATATGCCTCTTGGAAGCTGTTGTTGCTTTAAACGTTTGAGCTCTTACAATTTTTTATCGAAGCGAATATGACGGATGACGCGCTCTTTAACTTCTCAATGGGAAAGTGACAAAAATTTAAATAGAAAGCCGACAAAGATTTTTTGTTTCGCTATCAATATATAAGTAATTTTGAGATTAAAAATCGAGATAATAATAAAGTTAAAATCAAGTAAGGAAGGGGTGAGAGTGAGAGGGGCGAATATCCCGGCGAACCGTAATCTTGCTCCGATTTCTCAAATCCCAGCGAGTGGCGAACCGCTGCCGAGCGATGAGCATTAGCCCGAGGGTCTGGGGGGCGCACACGCGGATGATGAGCCAGAGCTGCGAGCATGCTGGGGGAGAGCAAGTGAGAGAGAGGAGCGTGTGCGCGACAAGGACGCACTGCTCTCGATCTCGAGTGGGAAGAGGAGGTATAGCGGTGGTGGTGTTGGTACAGCCGCGAGAAAGAGGGGGCTCGGGGAAGGAAGTCGGCGCCGAGGGGGCCGGCCGTCGCCGGGCAGCGGAGCACGTTCGCGAGGGAGCGGCAGAGAGGGAGCGAAAAGCAGCGGAGAAGATTGGAGCAGGAGGGCCGGGGGCCGCCGGGGGGCGACGAGAGATATACGCCGGAGCACGCCTCGACGAAATCGCCAAGGCGAATGTGCATCGGCTGCTCCTAGGCTTGGCGGCCTACGCGGCTACAATATAATAAAGCTTGCGAATCCGCGGGAGCTGTCGCGAACTGTCGCCGGCCGCGGCTGTAGGCTCTAGCGCGTGAAAAGTACTCGGATTATCGGAGAACGAGAAAGCAAGCGAGGCGGCGAGGCAATTGCCGGCGTGTGCGTGCGGCTATCTGTACACGGCGCACATACACCTACGGCTGGGGGAGGGAGGAGGGAGAGGCCCGCGGCGCAGGTGCGCTCCGTCTCGCTCCCTCGCGCCCGAGACGCCGGCCCCGGCGGAGCAGCGGCGGCACGGCAGCAGCTCTCGGCCGGCCCGAATGTAGTCGGGCGCGCGTCGCGCGTAGTAGTTCTTTTTTTGAATTTTCGAGAGGAGCAGCGGCCACGGCGGCGGCGGCGGCAGTCTCCCGCGAGAGAGACGCACACGAGAGCGAGCCTGCAGTATACAGAGGTGATCCGCGCCCCTCGCGCGCGCGACCGTCCGACCAACACGACGTCGAGCCCTCGGCAACGACGACGACGACGCACGCGCTGCTGCTGCTGCTGCTGCTACTGTAGTTGCAAGCTGGGCCCAACGCCCGAGCACAGGCACGAATATAACACGCAGCAGCGTGGAACCACATAGCCCGGCGCCTCGGAATAAAGTAGTCATCGCGCCGGCGGCGAGAGCGTGTGTGCGTGGGGAGTGTCGGCTGCCGTCATCAGCACCATAGCGCCTTTCTGCTACCGCTGCGGTTGCTCTCGTTGTGCTCCTCGTCGTCCGTGAAGAAGAGCAAGCCGTCGGTGAAATTCGGCGGTGTGCATCATCGCCGTTGGTGCGTGCCGCCCGCCGCCGCAGCGTCCGACTGTGCGCTGCCGGTTGACAGTCAACGAACGAACGAGAAAGCGGAGCAGCAGAGAATCACCGCGAGCGCGAGACAGAGACCGAGAAGAGGGAGTTTCGCCGAGCAGCCGGACGAGGAGACTAAGAGAGCAGGAGCTAAGGCAGGTAGCCAGCTCGGCTACCAGCACTACTCGGGCACGATGGTCATCAAGATCTACATATCCGGCATCAGCGGCAACAAGGAAGTGAGTCCCTCACCAGCACCGCCACCCCCCCCCCCTCCCCAAGCCCCAAGCCCTCGCTCTGCTCCGAACTCTTTCTCTCTCTCGCTCGCGCGCCCACCCGCATCCGCCGGGACGTCGACGGTCTGGCGTGCACTGCCGGAGCTCTTACGTTCGGGCGGCAAAAAATAAGACCGCGCGCCGGTCGATTTTTCAATCCCTCGCGAGCACCTGCCAAAAAATCCGGCCTTGAATTATGACACGAGCTCATATCGCGAACGTGAATTATCAGACCGCTCTGCTCTCTTCTTTCTCTATCTCTCTCTCTCTTGTACATAGACTGGTAGCGGCCAGATGGTGGAGGAATAGAAAGATGGTAAGAGAGAGAAAGAAAGAGAGAGAAGATAGACTGGTCGTGCTCGCGTATCGGATTACAATGAATCGAACGCGCCACGAGCGTTTAAAGACATACGAGAGCGCGTGCATCAGTCCGACTCCGCGGCGGTAATTGCAGACGGTTCCCGGACTACTGCATGTGCGTCCAGCGAAAACGAGTGCACGCTGTTGTACTCATTTTCACACTCGTCTTCCTCCCGCTCTCTTCTCGCGCTGATCCGGGACCCGTAAACTCTAAACGCTCGCCCGCACTTCTTCATTATTTTTAACGAGCGAGAGCTTCCTCTTCTTTTTATATCCTCGAATCATAACAGTTGCGATTGAACGCACGACTCTATCTCCCTGTGCTCGGCTCTCGCACCCCCGCTCCTTCTCTAACTTTCGATCTATCATCAATGAAAACTCTTTAAATGACGTTTGTTTTCATCGTCATACGGATCTGTGCTAAATCCATGCGTGTTTTAGGTGAAGAAAAGGCAGCAGAGAGTTTTGATGATTTTGGATAGTAAAAATGTAGAGTACAATGTAATAGACATTACTGAGCCTGGCAAAGAGGCTGAAAAAGAATTCATGCAACTTAATAGTATGGCAAAGGACAGCAAATATCCATTACCTCCCCAAATATTCAATGATGAGGATTACTGTGGAGTAAGTTTAATGTGATTTATTTTTAATACTATAAATCTTGGGATCCATGTAAAATTATATTTATTCTTCTTTAAACAATAGGATTATGAAGACTTTGATGAAGCTAATGAAATGGATGAACTTGAAAAGTTTTTAAAAGGAGTTTCCTTCATTGAAAGTGGTGAGAATTCAGAAAAACAATCAGTTAAAGATGTACAACAAAATGGTAATTCTACTAGTCGAGAGGTAAGGCTTTTTATAGTTAAATTTATAGATATTCCAAGTGCATTTTTCCATTGTTTGATAATCATTTGTTTTGTTTTCAGAATTCTGCTGATAAAGATCCTATACCACAAGATGGGTGAGTATAAAAAAAAGTTGATTGATTAATTTTTATAAATGGAAAAAAAATTTCATTTTTTTTTATTTAGAATGGAAGAAAGAATACCATCTGATGGAGAAAATGATAAACTGTCTGAAAGTGTAAAACGCTCTGGTTCTGACACAGAGATCAAAGACTTATCCGAAGATGATTTAAATCTTGAAAAAGATGACGAGAAGAACGACGTCGACGAAAATCAAGATAATGAAGATTAAATCTTATTTCATGCGTTATTTGCATTATTAAGAAATGATGTTTCACAAAGTTTATTGCGACCAATTCCTTCCTTCATGAATGATTTATTTCATTTGTGTAATGTCGCCCTTTTTCTCAAATTGATGAAGTGAAAACTGCCAGCAATACGTCCATACAGATGTAAGGAGTTGACAAAGATTGCAAGTGCACACTTTTTGAGTGCTTTTTAAGTATTTTCAGTATGCAGTCAACTCTCAAACAAGTCCAGACATACTCGCTTAGTTTGTATTTTCATAATTTTTCATTTCGTTAGATTTATGAAATATTGAACAGAGAAAATTATATTTTATGCTCTTACCTTGCAGTTAAAAAAATGTACATATGAATTTAATCTTATAGCACTAAAAATTTATTGACACAGATTATTGTAAAAATGAGTTGGATAGCTTAAAAAATTGTATTTAAATCAAGTTACAAGAGACTGCTAGCTTATAGCAAGAATAAATGTTAAAATGTACATTCCTGCAGCTTAAAGTTGTCCTTACCTAAAACAATTTACTTTGATTTAAAATCTATTAAAGCTATACAAATGTAGCTAAAAGATAATCTTGTAAATTATATGATAAGGGAGTTAAAAAGTTGAAAACAAATTGACACAAATAAACAAATAAATATTTTATATTTGCAAAAAAATCATTGTTTACATGTTATGAAAACATTAAAATTTTATAATGTAAACATAAAGAAATACATTTTTTCAAAATTGGAAACAATACTTCTTACTTTCAATAGGTTACTTTCAAGTCTTTAATAGGTGACTAAATAATCTTTTTATAATAATAATTTTGGCATATTAACCGTAAATTACTGCAAACAAATATTATAAACGCTTCAATTATAATATCGCGTCCAATTAACGTTTTATCACACTTTGAAATTCTTCGTGAAAATAGATAATACAGTATAGGAATGCTTGAGTATTAAGGCACTAATTTGAACGCATATAATTGTCTTCCGCATTTTTGTAAATTTCACGAGATGAAAACTTCAGTTTATCAATTTCTTCGTAACACCACGTTCATTACAGCCTGAAATCAACAACATTATAAGTACTTTGAAATAATTAGTAAATTTTTAAGTAATGTTGAAACAAAACATAGTGTTAGAGATTTTTTTGTTCTTTCAAGAATTATTAAAACGTTATAAATAAATTAAATATTTTTATATAAACTCTTTTTAAATAATACACAAAAAATACACAGTTTGTATTATAGAACATATTTTTATTTTTCAAAATTTTACAATTTATTATATCCTAAATTTAAAACGATTTTTAAATTTAATCTTGTAGCTATTATTATAATTTATTCTAGGAAATCAAACAATACTTATTATTTCGATTTTAATATGTCAGCAAACATTTTTATATGTTTAAATATACTATCTTTTCAATGTTTGATTTCCTGATTAAATTTTACATTGATTTCATCAGTTTTAAATTTATATTTACAAAAAAAAAATAGTTTATCATCTTTAAGTTTTATCAAAATTATGTTACAAAATTATTGTTATGTTGTTTCTTACTGTTTAAATAAATAAATTGTACTTTGACAAGACAGACTTTAAATAATTATTACATTTGATAATTAAAGAAAGATCACCCAAAACCTAGCTTTAATAAAGTCTTTTACATATACCTAAAACTATTTATTTTGATAAATATATATTTTAAATAATAAATTAAATCATATTTAATTTTCAGATATTATACAGAAAACTACAGCATTTAATTAAATATTTATTAATCTTACATTAATTTTTGAAGAATATTTTAAAAAGGCAGTAGTTAAAATTAAAATTGTGTCCTTTTATTTATATTTACTAAATAGAAAAATATTAAAAAGAATAATATTACTTTCATGTTAAATTTTTACTAATAATTATTTGTTAAATTAAAACAATGGTGATACTAAAGATAAATTTTATGGATCTCTTTCTTTCATAGGAATATGTATATTTATTGATAAAATAAAAATGCAAAATTTTATTATAAAAAAGATAACATTCATTGTAGCTTTTCTAATTATGAGATAAAATTTAATGTTATATGTATTATGCAACTTTTTAAGTTTGATTTACATGACTGATAGTTAAATACAAAAATACCATGAATGTATGTATATATTTAAAACATTTCTTGCTATAAAACACATGATTTTAGACAATAAGATTGCTATAAGCTTATGTCATAAAAACAATAAAAATGCTACGCACAATAATTCTGTCGTACCTTAAATAATGTACATTATGCTTTGTGAGTTGTACAATTTCCATGATGTCACAGGAATATTTTTACAATATGATTGCAGTTCAACTTGTTACTATTGATAATAGTAAATATTTTAAAATCAAATATAATTAAAAGTATTGTTTCAGTACAAAATATAATGAAAATATTTTACTATTACCAATAGCAACTTACGAACATACTTACACATACAGAAAATAAATTATTGCAGGAGGCATTTATAAGTACATTTTTAAGTACTCATTAATAAAATATTTTAATTTTTGGAATCAAATTAAAATGCGTTCTTCCCTAACATAATAATGTTGTGAGTCAAATATTAAATTTTAAATTGATAAAACAGTTAAATGTTAAGTACAAAACGTAATAAAACCATTACTTAACAATTGTAAAAATACTAAAAATATTAACAAAGTTGTTTTTCTCTTTTTATAAATTTCTATAAAAAAGCAGATAAAAGATACTTAAATTAACTTATATTTTTATAAAATGCTTTTGTAACTGTATGAAGTTTAAATGATTATTCAACTTTTATATAAGATTTTTTGTAATTGCAGAGAATATTGAGATGTCAGTCCTCCTTGAATAATTTATTTTCTAAAAATCTTAGTATAGTATTTCAACTTTAAAACCCTGTTGTAGTGGTTGTTGCTAGTAAAGTTCAAACTAGTTTAGTCCGTACCAAAATATTTTTGTCCAAAATGATTAGGTGCCACTAAGTGAATTTCTGACGTCAATATTTTCATCTAAAAAATTGAATTCTATTATTTTCTTTATTTCTTAATAAAAAATGTAGCAATAAGTTTAACATACCTTAGGGAATCCAGTGACTAGAGTTTTTGCTGCAGCAGGTGTACAAAATAAGTTAGATAATATAATATTCTCTTCTGGCACATTGTGTTCCTTTAAAACTGCTATTGCCTTTATCACAGTATTTCCAGTACCTGTTTCAATATATAAAATTATAAAGTTTGAAGAATTTGCTTGGTTTTTAAACTGAAAATGATTAAAAATACAAACTCATTATAGGATACATTAATAGAACTTTTCTCTCAGAAATGTCTTCAGGAAATTTGGCATAAACAACTCTTGCTTCATGAGTGTCTGCATCACTTTCAATAAGTATTTTGCCAATCCTTATACTCCGACAACAATCTCTGAGACCCTGTTCCATTGCTTCGCCGCTTCTTACAATTGACACACCACAATTTCCCTTCTGGTACTTTAGGCCCTTGTACTTGGCACCAGTTGGAGTTGTGATAACGCATTTAAAAAAAGGTAACTGGTTTAAACTTTCTTCAATTACAAGTCTTATCTAAAAAAAAAAAAAAAATATCATTTAATTTTATAATAATTACTATTAAAGCAAAAAAGTATAAAAAGAAAATAACCAGTCTATCAGCGTAGAATTTGAAGTCACTTCTTGTTGTGGTTCTAAAAGATACAATTGATTAATGTATGCATTGTCTCCGAGAAAGCGGAGTCGTCGCGATAAGGCCGCCGAACGTGACGACAAGGTTAGAAAACGTGCACATCCTTACTTATCCCGCAAAATTGTCTGCAGCTCCTTGACCTGATCGTTTGTTGGAAGGATCTTAAGGTTCTGACCGTACTCCTCCTCGATACTGTCGTTTGGTTGAGCGTTTTTTCCATTTTCAACGGGTATCTTTTTGACCACAGGATCGGAGCTGCCCATCTTATTCCACTCTTGGATTGCACTACATAATCACACGAAATATATAACCTCAACCTCGAGTTCAGCGCTATAAATTGCACTTCCGCAATCCACTTTATCTACGCGTTCTTGCTTATTGTCTAACGTTTGCAGTACTGTACTGCATTTCCGTTTGGCCATTTAAATGTGTTGAATATTTTCGTAATTAAATGCTCCGATTTTCGTATCAATAAAAATTGAATAAACAAATGTAAAAATTTTATTTTTTTTTATTCTTTAATTATTTCAAAGAAAACAAGGTTTTTTTATTTAAAATTTAATTTTTTTATTCATAAAAAAATTCCGGAGCAGCATAACTATACTTCATGCATTTTCTTGCAGACGTCATTCTTGATTCATATACAATACACATACACAAAAATTGAATTCGTCACTTTGTTGTATGTGTGTGTGTCTGTTAAGTTAGGTTTAGGTATATAGCACAGGGCCCAGCTGTTCTGCGATAATAACCTGTTCACGGCATTCACTTGTGGTTGTTCGAGTAGCCCGAAATTTAACGGCTTATCAATGAAATTCTTAAATATTTGTTGAGAGTACCTTTCGATTTCATGACTAAATCGTTCATAAGTTAGTAGGATACTCGGAAATTAAATTTTTGTACAAAACATTCAGTGATAGTCTAATCTAGTCATGTGGGCGGACACAATTTTGATTTTATTTATAAGCATATGCACGGCATTGTTGGGCGAAGGTAAGTTTTTTTGAGATACATGAATTTATTTTATAACTCACATTTATAACGAATTTATTTGGTTTTTAAGGTTTAACTTGGTTAATGGTCTACAGAACAGCAAAGTATCAGAAACTCAAAGCAGAAGTTGAAAAGCAGAGTAAAAAATGTAAACTTTTACATCCATAATAACATTTAATAGTTTAGATTAACTAAACAATTAAATAAAAACAAACAATAATATTCCTATTTGTTTTAGTGGAAAAACGAAAAGAAGCCCATGGTGATTCCTTAGATAAACAACAAAAGAAAAAGATTGAGAGGGAAGAAGAAAGGCTAAAAAATAATAATAGAGATTTATCTCTTGTAAAAATGAAATCTATGTTTGCTATAGGTTTTGCTTTTACTGCTCTTTTGAGTATGTTCAACAGTATCTTTGATGGACGTATTGTAGCACGGTTACCATTTGTTCCGATAAGTTGGATCCAAGGTCTATCTCATAGAAACCTTCCAGGAGATGATTATACAGAATGTTCTTTTATATTTTTATACATACTTTGCACAATGAGTATAAGACAGGTAATAAATATTGTTCTGTATTTTCAAAAATTTATTATTAATACTGTAATTTACCTAATCATATTTTTATTATAGAATATTCAAAAGTTGCTTGGTTTTGCACCATCCAGAACAGCTAGTAAACAAAGTGGAAGCATATTTGGTCCACCACCTCAACAATTTAAGTAAAAATATAAACTTGAAAATAAATGCAAAAGCAATAAAAAAATTAGCTTTTCATTTTAACTACAAATTTTTTTCTTTCAATATAAACAGTGTTGGATAAATGAAAGGATGTTAATATATAAAACAATATTTGTACATTTATTTACAAAATATATTACAATCTTTTCTATTTTCACCATATATTGACTTCCTTTAATGGTTTAGAATCAACAAATCGTTCAAAACCTAATCTGTTTAAATCTATGGTTCTGTAAGTGCAATATTTGATAAGTTCTGATACAGCTCTACCAACTGCAGGTGCTTTTTGGATTCCATGACCACTAAAACCAGTGGCAAATATTATATTTGGGTGATAAGGGTGAAGGCCAATCACACCATTTTCATCAAAGGTATTGTATTCATAAAATCCAGCCCAACTTGAATTGACCTGAGAATTTGGTATTTAAAATGTAAGCATATTAATGCAGCTGTAGTCATTTTTTTCATTAAAAAAACGTACCTTCAAATTTTCAAAAGCTTTTACACGATTGGCAAGTTTAGGCCAAATTTTGTTATTAAAAAATTCATGATCAACTTCTAAATTATCTGTAGAAGGCTCTTCATCTTCCTCTGGACTGAGACCACAAATATAATTATTATTTAATCCTTCACGTCGGAAATAAACGCCTGATGGATCTATGGTCATAGGTGTATTTAATCCTGGTCCATCAGGTGAATGAAAACAGTACACAAATCTTTTCCTAAAATTTATATTATTTAGTATTATATTATCATATAATAATTGTAAAAGTAAAATTTAGGAACCTTACCTTGGCTCCACTGGTAATGGAACATTTAAAATTTTTTCATGACTTTTAGTACCAATTTGTGCTAGTTTAGCAATTTCTCCACTAAATGCACCAGCAGCTATAACACATGAACTGAAGTGTATTGGTCTTTGTTTACCATCTTCTGTTTCTACCTAAAAAGAACAAAATTATTGTTTTTTTTTAACTCATTAAAATATTGTTAAACACAATTTGATTTTTTTTAAATTTATAATAATATATACTCACTACTAAGTACTTTAAATTTTGAATTTCACTATAATCTCCAGACAACAAAATTCCACTCTGTGAAGTTATGTTAAAACCTTTAACATCAGCAGTTACATAATCAACTCCCATAGATATTGCTTTTCTTCTCAAGGCACATAGTAGAGTCCAAGGATCGAACCAACCTTCATTTTCTAAACCAAGACAACCCAGTTCAATATCATCTGTATTAAGCCAAGGAAACTTTGATTTCAACTGAGTTGCATTTAATAGCACATTTCTAGCTCCTAAAGAATTTTGTAATTTGGAATTATTTTTCAATATTTCTGCTGTTTTTTCAGTAGCTAAAGATAAATATCCATATGGATGAAATTGAACATCGATAGCAGGTTCTCCTTCAATGCTTAAATAATCATTTATATTTCTTATAAATTCTGCTCCAAACAATGACATTTCGATATTTTCTTTAAGAGAAAATTGTTGCCTTAATCCACCAACAGATAGTACAGTTGATGCCTCTTTATACTAAAATAAAAATTTTAAACATTTTTTATAAATGCATTTGTAAGTTTAATCAGTAACATAAATAAAAAAAAATAATACAATTATTAAATTAAAAATATCTAATAATAACATGTACAATATTTAACTTACTGTTGGATCTTTTTCTACAACAACAACTCTCAAACTTTTGTTGCCTAAAAGTTTAGTCCAAAAAGCTACTGAGCTACCAATTGCACCACCGCCAATTATCACAACATCACAGTGATTTGGAAAAATTGGAGCATTTGGATCATCCCAGTCAAGAACTCTACCTGTTTTTTCACACACAGCTGGATTCTTCTGTTGTTTCCAAAAGAAGAATTTTCTTTTAAATTCAGCCATGTCTCTTTCCAAACATCTTTTGACTTTTGGTAACCCTTCAGGTATTTCAACTGATAAACTTTTTGCTACAAACTCATTTTTATCCTTAGTATCCTAAACAAAAATTCAATAATTAATTATTATTTTCAAAAATCTGGAATCTACTAAAAGCTTCAACTTACTTTAGTTGAATAGAAAATGTTGGGTTGTAGAGTCGAAAATTTCGATTGATTACAATGTCTTTTAAATAAAAGTCGCAGCATGTTGAGTATATTTTCTCCTTTTAAATGTTTTTAAATCATTGAATATTCAGAGTTTTCTGAAGACTCTATCAAGAGTGGCAATTTAATTGAGAGCGTCTCCAATAAGAGCGTCTTTCGATAACAATAATCTCGTCATTTTTTTGAGACTGAACTGAATGGTGAAAATAGATTTCTCAACTTATGATGTGTTCAAAAAACGTGTACTTTATCAAGGAAGATAAAAAATTAAAAACAAACACATGCCTGATTACGCGCACACTACCTTTTCTTCTGCTCCATGTGAGTGAAGCTCTGGATTGTGCTTGTGATTTCACTTCGCGTTCGACTAGGTTATTTAGACCATGCAGCACATAAGGGTGGGGGAAACAAATTAATCTGCCCGGCGCCCGGCTCCAGCTCCACGTGATCTTGATATATTGATTAAAACAGTAACTCGAAAACAATAAACAATAGACCGTTTACATATATCTGTTTGCTAAAGATTTCTATATTTATAGGATTATAAAAAGTACTTCTATCAACTAGATAAAATTCTGTTGTTAGGATAAAAGAAAACATCTTACCAAAGAATGATAACACTCATGTCGTTCGATTTGACGTAACATTTGATAGGTAGTTTGAATTTTTAATTATCTTTGAATAGCATAAAAATTTGAATTAACAAAATTTAAAAAACATCAAATTACTTTTATTTGTGTTTTTTAGTTTTTTTGCTATAAATTGAAAAAATAAAAAATAGAAAGTTTGTCATGTTAAATTTTCATAGTTTGCCCTACCACGATTTTTGAAAAAGTATATTAGACAGAAAATTTGTCTCATAAAATGTATTTAGGTGCATCAAGAAGTTATTTACAAGTTGGAAATTTAAAGATCTTATAATAAATTATCATGTTACATAATCAAATTAGAATGCAAAAAATAATAAAAGTAGTTTTACACACTTATAAACAACTTAAGATAATCATTAATGTGGAGGACTTATGGTATAACAATCGATTTACAAATATCAGTATAAAAATATGAAAGATTCAGCTGTCATCAATTTTGTCTTTTGATTTTACGGCGAGCACGCTTTTTCCTAACTCTATGCCTATTGCTTTAGCCAGTGGTGGTGGTACAGCATTTCCAACTTGTCTGTGTTTATCTTGTATATTGCCATAAAAACGAAAACTGTCTGGAAATCCTTGAGATCGTGCGCATTCGCGAACGCTTACAACTCTAGTTTGTTCAGGGTGAAGAACTCGTCCCTAAAAATTAATTTTATCACTTTGTTAATATTGACTTCCGCAAAATATGTAGCGATAAAGATAAATGTCAAAACAGAAATCTTTCCATTAGTTTATTATTAATCATGGGAAAAATTTTAAAATATTTTTACCTGCTTGCCCATAGGCTCGGGATTAGTAATAGTAGTGCTAAAGAACCCATCCCATTCTATTCTGCCATAAAGACCTGCCCAATTATTATGACGGTTCGCAGTATGAGGTAAACACCACGGAATCAAAGTGTTATCTTGTCTATCAAGTGGATTACAATCTTTTCCAGTAGCGCAACTGCAAACACCTCTGAATGCCCCAGTAGAGCTCTTTCCAGCTTTTTTGTCGTGATAATTGTACTTTCTGGAAATTGAAAAGTAGAGCAATAAAATGTGTGAATCATTACGTAATGTGATTTAATTGTTTTATATTTTTATGTATACTTACAGTTTAACAGCATGCGTTCCATCGCTCAAAGGGGTAACAATGTTTGGTAAATCTCGCCAATCCGATCCCGGAGCTGTAGGAATATGAGCCATGCGAGCTTCTACTAAAGCGCCTAAATCTTTGCAAATGTGATCTAATAATGAATTGTCACGAACATCTTTTCTTATCTGTTGAATAATATTGATTTATATACTAGTGATTATTAATTATAAGCAAAACTAAATGTTACTGCCTAAATACTACATACGTTTTTCTGGAAATGAGATAATGGTTCGCTAGTATAGCTCATTACATCCTCATTATGTCCACTTTTAATATTAGGTAAATCTGACAGTGCATCTCGAACCGTCACAACTTTATAAGGAGCTGATTCAGTCCAGTTGTAGTTAGGAAAATACTAAAAAAAAAAAGAATAAAATTGTGTTTAGTATTTGAGAAAGAAAAAAAAAATAATTCATTAGTAGTTACTAACTTTCTTTTCATCTATGACAACACTTAAATTACAAGCCGATTTGCTAAATACATGTACAGAATTTGGAAATTGAGGAAGTACTTCGCCTGGAGCAGCTGCTAGTATAATCATCCTACAAATATTAACAAGATTACAATAAATATTTAATAACTATATGACTTTATAAATTTTTATACACATACCTTCTTCTTGTTTGAGGAATACCGAAATTTCCAGCTTGAAGAATTCCAAATGCACATTGGTATCCCATTCGTAAAAGGCACCTTAAAGTCAATTTAAGTACCATACTTTTTCTAAAAGTCACAAAATTTCGTACATTTTCCATTATGAAAAATCGTGGTCTGTAGTAGTCACAATATGAAAGATATGATACAACAAGAGAATTCTTGAACAAGGAATAAACTCTAGAATTAAATCGGTTCATTCCACTAAATCCTTGACAAGGAGGTCCACCACAAAGTAAATCAACTTCACCTTTTTGTGGTAATCTTTGACCCTCAACTAATGTTTCTCCCTTAAAATTGATATTTTATTTTTATAAATTAGATTTATTTTAAATCGAAAAAGTAGTCGAAAAATAAAATAACTATTTGATTACCTTCATCACTTTTTTCAAAAAGTTGTTACAATCTCCAGTAAATACTGCAGCATTAGGGTTATTTAAACGGTAAGCGTGTGCAGCCGCTTCGTCGACTTCAATAGCCCACTGGCTTTCGGCGACACCAGCTTGACGTAAACCTTCCGAGAGACCTATAGAAATTTAAGTTATTCATTAAAGTATTATTAAAGTATAAGCTGTATAAGAATCTTTTCAACTTTATGTAAAAAAATGTTTACCTCCGCAACCGGCAAAAACATCCAGCGTTCTTAACTTTTGGAAAACCTTTGGATACTCTGGAGGAACGTCTACTACTTTATTTTGGTTTACTGATTTTTTACTCTTGGATTTTAATTTATCACTCTTCTTACTAACTTTTCCAACATTACATGCTTTTACATCCGGATCGTCAAATTCTTGCGTTTTACTGCAATACATTTCAGAAAAATAAAAACGATCTGGTCCTTCAGCAATCCATTCTTCTACACTTTTGTCTAAATTATCTACATATGTAAGATAACATTTTCCAGCTATTTGGGTAAATGAAACTGTACATTCTAAAACAAACAAAAATTGATTTGTAAAACATTTATAAAATCTTAAATTAATTTAATAGCAATAAGTGCTACCTTCTTCACTCCAGTACAGCATGTTAAAATCAGATCCTTCTTTTAAATTTTCTCCTTTACAAGTATTTTCTGGCCGGTATAATTTTTTAACTCTTATTTGTAAGTTCGTACAAGCAAGTAATTTTACATTTGAAGTAGAAAATATATTTATTATATATCCAATTTCAAAAGGTTCAGGTGTATCGTAATTTGTTCCTTTAATGCGATCATTGTATTTACGATAATACTCCGGGTACCGATCTTCATCAACTTCTCGCTTTTCAAATTTAGCAGTAGTTTGCTGTTTAATCGGAAATTTGAAGTCAAATGTTTTTGGTAATAAATATACCCCACTTCCGATTCGGTACTCTTGATTTTTATATTTGAATGAATCGTAATATACTTCCTTACTACTTTTTTCTTCAATTTTTTCAGATACTTCAGCTCTTGATAAAGCTTGTACTAATGTACAACGGTGACAAGCGGCACAGAAACGATATTTATATTTTTGATTGCTTCCATCTTCGGGTAACGGGTCTTCAAATCTCGCCGTATTCGGATCATAACGTCTTTGGAAATAAAATGAAGTTATGTCTTCTTTAGATTCGTCCATACTATTATCAACGTTACTGTTACCTGTAATTATTGACTTATTAAATAACATTCAAAAGTAAACAATGAATTTATTGTTATTTTATAAATATGAAATTTCTTATTTGTACCTAATTCATCCCAATTTTCCGGAGCAGTTCGATAAGCTACTGTAGTTTTACATTTAATGTAAGAGACAGGTACATCTTGACAATCATCAACTAAAAATAGTTCACTAGAACTTGACGTTTCTCCTAGAACCGTCTCACTTCCTCTCCATAACCAAGTTGCGTGAATCATTTTAATTCCCATTTTGTTTTCCCACATGTACTTTATTTTAACAATGTGTAAAGGAACAGCAGGGTCAACAGATTCAATAAATATATGATCATTCACATGAATTGTTTCTGTATCAAGCTGAACAGCACTATAAAAGGATCCTTTTGTATCAACACCAATGGGTTCACCTACCCAATCCATTTTACCTGATCTACTTTTAAAGGATCCCAATTTTTTTCTATGAGCAACTAAACTTGGCTCTGCATCATCTTCAGAAGTTTCTTGATCAGGATCTTCATCATTTGCTTCCTACAAATTTTAAATTTTAATGTAGATAAATATTTTTTAATAATTAAAAAACTGAAAAATTACCTGTATTTCCATGTTTGGACAACGACGTCTTACGCAGGCCTGCTTGCTGCGCCCTGGACCACCAAACTTAATCATGCTCTTGCATGCAGAACATTCACCACAATCTGGTTGCTGACAAGGCTCACATACGCCACACCGGCGACGTTTTATCGCCAAAGTGTCTGCGTTATTTGCTAGCTGATCAGGAAAGAAATTCTCAAACATGTCATTAACTAATTTAGTAGTAGTAGCTTTTGTAAAAGTAGCTTTTTTCTCTTTCTGAGCTTTTCTTAAAAGTCCTCTACGCCACTCGTCTTCCTGTCGGCGGCTGTTATACTTTCTACCTTTCCTTATAATTTTGCCTTTTTGGAATGTAATTCCTGCACGGTCAATTAAAGTTCGAATACAAGGTTTTACAATTAACAAAGTATCTTCATCTGTGGCTGATGAGTCAAATGATACAATTTGGTCACAGATAAACTGTGCATGATGCAAAAGTATATCATCAGTAAATTTTGGTAAGCCTTTTGGCATAGCAACAGTCTACAAAAATAAAAAAATATTTAAAATACTAACAATATGGTTTTTAGTAACAGAGTAGGTACTTATATTAAATCTTACTTTAAGTTTATTTAATAAATCGTCATATTCAGGTGCTTCTTCATCTAAAAGAAACTCTATGACAGTCTTACTAATAAAAGTTTTTTCTTTAACTGCAGTCATATATGGAGCATATTCTTCTGAAGGCTCCATCAAAACATAGTCTCCAATTTCTGTGCTGAAGGATATAATAGCTTGTTCACCACCATCAAATCCAGACACCCACCATTCAACAATGGGACCACAATCTTTTCCAGGTATACCTCCTTCAATTGAAGCATCATCATCATAAATAGGTTTTATGTATCCAGAGAAATAAATATTAATATTCTTTTCAATCAAGCCAGCATCAAATGGACAGAGGTGACCATTTTTGTCGTAAACACTGTAAAAATACACATATTTTAAATATGATTTTTAGATAGGTAACTTTAAATACAAGTATTATATTAACATTTAACTAAAATACTTACCTAAATGAAGTAACTTTGTTAAGTGCTCTCCCATCTCCTTCAGTAATGTCCACTTCATCACCATTAAATAAACATAGTTTGGGATCAACAAGTACAGAATATTCATCAACAGCATTGTTGGGATGTCCAATATACAATCTCAGATCTTCATCGTTTAATCTTTGCAAGCAAATTTCACAAACTGGATCAACTGGTCTGGCTGTTTTAGATCGTACAGCTTTGACTTTAGATGTTTCCTTACGGCTTTTTTCCATTTTTACTCTTTTATTGGCTTGAAGTTCAGAAAGATCCTCTTCATCTTGACCTTCTTCTTCTGCCTTTTCTTCTTCCATAGCATCGTTGTTATCATCATAATTATTGCCATTCTTATGAATTTCTTCCGAGGCAATACCGTTGCTCTCAATCAACATCTTGATGACTTTTTAAACAAGTAGTCACTAAAAATTTACAAAAGTAGTTGAAACAATAAATTAAACACGATATAAATTCACAATCTAGAAAGTCATTAAAATTATAAAAAACAATGTCAAAATAATTAAAATAATACGTTTATTTAAGAACTCCCGAGTTACACCAAAAGACAAGGAAGTTGTTTACTTTATCGAATATTTGATAAAAATTGCAGATCGTCATTTGTATCTTTTCTACTAAGCAAATAAAACGAAAAATCAAATGAAAAGCATGCGTAACAAGAAAGAGGAAAAAGTGTAACACGAGATTACATCTACATATATACACACAAACCTTGTAAACAGCTCCTTTTCCAATGAAAAAATACAACTGCGCGCGCACTAAATTCCCTCGCAAATAAAACCATACACAAACATAACCTGTCGATATTACATTGTTTTGAGAGAGAGAGCTACGCGATAAAATAATGAAGAATCCGCAGCAAATCTAGGAAGTAATGGGAAAAGTAAAAGGCGGCAACGTTGCACGGGAGAAAAGCGAGGTACGTGCCGAAATAAAAAGTAGCGAACAATCCTTGAGTTGAGGACGAGCACGTCAACGTAACTCGAGCTGCAGTAGTATAGCGTCTATAAAGGCGACCAAAGCGCAACTTGCAAAGTTTACTTTCCACACACTCTCAGCGGTGAGAAGCGGCTCGCCACTAGCCAAGAGAGAAAGAGAGAAAGAAAGCGCACATCACCTTATTCTCTCAAATATCCTGCAGCACCAACTCCAAGAATCAACATCTCGGAAATTCTCGGCTCTCCTCGGCTCGGCACGGGGCGCGCGAACGCCGGCCGCTAGCGCCGCGCGTACCGCGCGCGGGCGCCCGCTTCTATAACCTGCGTCCGGCGCGCTTTCCCTCTCTCTCTCTCTCTCTTTCTCACTCTCTCTCATCCTCTCACTCCTTAACCAAGAAAAATTCGTCTGCTACTCGGGACTACTATTAGTGTAGTGCGGCGGCGATATCTGTCATTCGGCAGAGTTTTGTTTGGATCGCAATTGGGCAATATTCAAAATGATCGCGTGAGGCATTGCCTCGACGGTCAACTGCCGAAAGCAACCGCGGTAAAAACCGTCCCGTCTCCGATCGTCCGGCGCCTCAAGGTCGATCTCAGCATTCCCAGCCGGCAACAGCATGATCCCGAGGAAATGCTCGACGCTGCTTTACTCGCGGCCCTGCAAGCTTAACAGTGTAGTCAAAGATCGAGGGTTCGCGAATATTCACGTAAAGTGAGTAATTCATTCGGTTCTGTATTTTATTTAATCAATGTTTTGAGTAATTTAAAGATTTTTTTTCTCAGTCAGAAACCTGTCAAATTGGCTTATGCATCTTATGAATCTACCAAGGAAGTTACGGAGAACTCTTTAAAATCTCCAATTTTGATAATGCATGGACTTTTTGGCTCTAAGAGCAACTGGAACAGCTTGTCTAAACAGATACATTTAAAAACACAAAGAAAGGTACAGTGGATATTCAATGTTTTTTTTTTTTTTTTAAATAAAAAGGTTATATACATTTTTAAATCTTTATTGATGTAGGTCATTACAATAGATGCTAGAAATCATGGAGATTCTCCTCATGCTCCTCAAATGTCTTATTATCATATGACTGAGGATATAGCTTTGCTTTTAAAAGATTTAGAAATAAAAAAAGTGATTTTAATGGGTCACAGTATGGGTGGAGGAACTGTAATGTACACAGCTCTTAGTTATCCAGACTTAGTAGAAAAACTCATTGTTGTTGACTTTTGCCCAACAAAAACAAGTCCTAGTTTACTTTCTATGGTATCGCTTTTTGAAGCTATGAGGTCTGTTTCTCTTGATGGAATACCTACATTATCAAAAGCTAGAAAAATAGCAGATGAACAATTATCTGTTACTATTAAGTCTAATGCCATACGTCAGGTATGTTGTATAACACTTTGTGTTTATCATTTTGTTCAATCAACTACTTTTTTACTATATTATTTTAGTTTTTGCTGACAAATCTTGTTGAGGCAGAGCCAGGAAAGTATAAATGGCGTATAAATCTTCCAGTTTTGCAAGATTCTTTTTCTACAAGAATAGCAATGTTTCCTCTTGAAAAGGGTAGAACTTACAATGGTCCAACACTTTTTGTTGGAGGATCTAAAAGTGATTACTTAAAAGAAAGTGATCATCCTCACATAAAAAAAATTTTTCCCTTGGCCAAATTTAATTATATAGCTGATGCAGGACATTGGATTCATGCTGATAAACCAAATGAATTTATTGATTGCGTGACTACTTTTATTAACGAGAAACATTGATGAAAAAATTTACAGGTGAATAGAGAAAAATTCCTGTCTGTGTTCATTAGCTTTAAGATAGATGAAAATATTTCCTGGTCTTATAAATTTCAATTCTTTTTTAAACACATAAAGTAAAATTTAATTCTTGTACATTTTTATACATACATTTGACATGTTACAAAGTCAAAAATTTGTTAAATTATTTGTTAAATTAATTTTAAACTTGGTTTTTGCAAGTACAGACAAAAATAAGTTTATTGTAAAAACGTGCAATCAGATGTGTAAATAATTCTTAAAAGTTTTAAATATAAAAGAAAGTAATAGTACCATACTTGATATAAATAATCAATTCATACATAATATACAGTTGTATATAATATGTACATGTAAATAAATTTACATAAGCAAATTTCATTAGTACCAAATATTTGAGGCCTGTTACATTTTAAAGAAAGTCTTTAGTAAAATTTCTCATCTTTTGAATCATTGTCAAAATCTCACAACTCTGTTGATTTTTAGTTTCTTAATTATATTTAAAGCTTAAAATATAATTACTTTTACAGATATTTAAATCCATTTTTATCAAAAGACTTTTTCATTAGAATTAGCAAAGTTACAGAAAGACGCACAATCGAGCATAAAACGGCTACGATCGTAAAATTGATAAAAATTACGCCGGATTTATAATCCGACAGACAGTGCGGTCAATTTCAATCGTTAAAAGTTGATATGATCATTTTTAACGATGTTTTATGTAGTGCTTTTCAATCACGTTTATATATCTTAAAAGCGTAACACAGAAATCAAGCGTAAATGCAGCAATGTTCATACATGCTTAAAAAAATGCAGTTGAGTACATTTACTATAAATTATGTGACTTGCATTGTCAATATATTTTGATTTTGTTTTGCTTCAATTTTACTAAAGACCATCTTAAAAAAATAGCTTTTAAAACTCAGTTCTTTTAATTTTTCTTCTCCAGTCCTCCATTATAGGCATAATCAGCTTTATTGTGCATCACAAGTTGGTCATCCACAAAGTAAAATGAGTCTGATCTTGTTTCAAACGGATTTTCTATCATTTCAGTCACTATAATTAAAATAATTTTTTTTTAAAAGTGTTTTATTTAATAAAGAATTTATTTTTATTTTTTATTATAAAAGTGTAATTAAATTTACCTAGTTCAGGATCAAGTGTAGGAAATTCATATATGTGTTCACAAGTATTTTTACTATTTGGTATGCAGAATCCAAATTCAAAATCAAATGTTTTCAGTAATTTATCTCTAAAAAAGTGTCTTTCTATCATTCTGAAATTTTTTGCTGGCCTTGCTCCAACCATAAACTCTACAGTTGCACCAACTGTTTTTAATTTTAAAAATTGAGGTGTAAATTGATAACGAACAAATCTTCCTGCATTTGAATCAGTTCTACCATCTTCTGAAGGAGATGCAGGTGTTTTATGATTAAGTTCTTCTTCTATAAAAAAAAAAAGTAATTGCTTACAAATTATTCATTCTAATGTATTGAATATTAATTTAAAAAAAAATTTCATCTACTGTACCAGTCGCAGGAGGTTTTGAAATTTCAAAAAGTATTGTGCCAGTTTCTAGGTCACGTATTTGAAATCTAGTAAAGTCAATATCATATGTGTTGGCTTCTGGTGAACAAAGATAATCTGTGAAATAAAATTTTATTTGAGTTATCAAGACAAATTTTAAGAAAAAAATAATAATTCTAGAAAACATACTTTCTGTAATAGTAGGCAAACGTAGCACCATTTCAGGTGTTATATACTGTGCATCTTTAATATTTCCATTGTCGTTTTCCTTTTCCTCGTCGAGAACGTCCAAATTAGCCAGCGAGTCGCTTTCATTATTCGTTTGCTCACTGCTAAGACTCATGATTGTCAAATTGTCCTAGTTTTTAATAAAAATAGTCGTTCCGAATTTATTTAATAATCGACGTTTCCGCGTCGCACGACGTTTACTCGAGTTGTAAATATTTTATGAGCAGTCGCTGTCATCACGTCGCCCGCCTAGCGCATTATTGAAAAACGTAGCATCGCCTACTATTGATATCACTGCAAAATAAAAATCAAACTCATTAAAGTAAAAGAAAAAAGAAGAACAAGCGGAAACATCTGCATTAGCCGCAAAATTGAATAAAAGTAAGAGAAAAAATATTTTATCGACTTACTCACCTGATTTGCATAAGATGCAAACGTTTCACACCCTCGCGAGCGTAAGCGCTCAATCGTCAACAAATGCATTTATAAGTAGACGGGCTAGGATATAAGTCAATTTGAGCAAAGCCCTCGAAGCACCTTCCTAAGCTGGCTCTGACTCATCTGCGGCATTTTAAAAATCCACTTAACGCATCAATAGTACGGGACTGCTGTGTTGAGTTTTGAAAACAGGGAGTTACCAGGCGCAGCGTTATTTTATGTATATATAGAAACGCTGTGCAAGCAGGGCCAAGCGAGTGAAAGAGAGAGCGCAGGTAGCAAAGGTAAATCAATTTTCTTGCTAGTGTGCGCGCGCCCGTGTGAGGGGCGCTTCGAATAATCGAACGGCCCCCGCCGGCACCCCGCGCGAGCCCAGCGGTAGCTTGCGTAAGCTGTAACTTTGCGCTACCACAGCGCCACTCGACAACATGGTCGCAGTGCGTAAATAAACGCCGCTCCACGCGCTCCAATGCTTTTTCACTCGTCCTTTTAATTTTTATCCTCGTCCTCGTCGTGTCAGTCTTTCCTCGGCGAAATGAACAATTTGAGGAAGGCTTGCCTCGCGGTTAAAAGTGGGTCTGTGGGACTGACGAGGCACGTGCAGACTAATGCCAGTTTGCTCGAAAATTGCGTGGAAATCAGAAATAGGAATCCTCGAAATTTGGAGCTGTTGACCATTGCCCGGAAACCAAAAGGATATCATTTGGAGCAACCTGGACATGAGTTTTGGCATAAGTATGTTTTAAAGCTTTTTATGAGTTATACTTCATTCACTCCTACTTTACAAATTAATCATTTGGTTTTTAGATTAGTTGTTAATGTGTCTCAAAAAAATTTGGATGTTGTAATAAAACATTTTAAGAATGGACCAGTTGTGACAGTATCAACAAAAGAATGGGCTTTAAAAAAACAATTATTCAGGTAGAGGATTTGCTTCAGACTTTATTTATAAAAAAAATGTTTTTCTTAACTTTTAAATTAAAATTTTTTCTTAGAACTTTGGATACTAATGCATACAGCAATGTTGGTAGAATTCTTGCTCAGAGATGTTTAGAAAGTGGCATACATTCAGTTTGTTGTGACATTAATCCAGAGGGAAGTAAAAAATTAACTGCCTTATTAGATGAGGTAAAGAAAGGTGGATTAGCTTTGGAAGAACCACCAGTGTACAAACCTGCACGTCCATGGGATAAAGATAGAATGGTTAAACCTTGGGCTATTGAAGATTGATTGTTGTTAATTAAAAGTTTTCCAATTTTGCTAATTATGTACAGTAATTTTTAAGCAAGGCTATAAGAAAAAAAATACAAAATTTATTCAAGAAAGACAATATCTCTTTTATTGAAAAAACCATTCACTCATTATATTAACAAATAGAAATGACGCACAGTCTTAGAACATAATTCTTAAGTTTCACTTTAATTTATATTACACAACTCTTCTCACTTCAAAGAATCTCTTCAGATAATACACTTGTCCCATAGTCATGCACACCAGTGCTGTAGCTTCGAAGAAAGACCATACAACAACTCTGAAATTTGTGTTTTCGTTGATGGCTCTGTGATTTCTGTCTCTTACCTAAAAAAGTCATGAATGATATTAAAGTTATAAATACAAGCATAACAACTAATTTTAACATAGGTATAAAACAATTTGAAGCATAAATATGTCAAAAGCTCAACATAACCTTTAAATGGAATAGCAAATGAAAAAGTGACAGTATAATAATGGAGCAAATTAAAAAATAATATAACATGCCTGCATGTAGTCCTGTTCACTTTTGACGCTCCATAAGCTTGTGCTGAGTTCCTTAATCATATCTTCCAACTTGGTATTGGCACTATCTCCTTCTGGAGCTGCCTCATTATTAGTAACTTTGGGAGCCTCCCCAATATCCATGTTGAACATTACAACCTTAGGAGTCATTGTGCCCTTGGTGTTGCTGAAGCAATACGTGTAGGCACCATTCATATGGGCAGCAAAAGTGAATTTTCCACTGCTCTCCTGCTCGCCCTCATAGATGACTTTTCCATCGGGTCCGACGATCCTGGCGTCGATGTCCAGAAAGCCGCCCTCTGCTATCTCAAAGGTGAGCCCTGGAAAAGCGTGGAAAGTAAAGCGTGGCAGAAAAAATGAGGTTGGGCGGTAAGGAGCGCGAGTTGGGAGTTTGTTTGATCCCGAGTGACGGATACTAACCCATTTTGGTGCCAAAGTCAACCTTGTCGAAAAAGCATTCCTCGGAGTGCGAGTCGACGGTGATGAAGTAGGGACTCGCATGGCGGAAGGTGAGGCCAAGGATGAGGGTGAGCGTTAGCCAGTACATCTCGTCGAGCTCTGCCTCATCAGCAGCGGCAGGCAGGAACACCTTTTTTTGGCGCAGCAGAAGGAGTCCGTACGTCCGTAGTACGTGTAAAAGTTTGCCGGCAAGCCTGTGTGCGTGTGCTTCGTCTACGTACGTGAATGCAGCGCTGGCGCTGCTTACGCGGGCGCGAACCGAGAGAAACGTCGGCGCCACGTGTACGCTTCGCTCTTGGACTCGGAGTTGGGAGTTTCGGAGAGAGTGGCTAAGTATCTGAGATCTGACGCCGCCGCCGTCGACACCACCGCCGCTGCTGCTTCTTCGCCGTATTGGGATGTAAGATGCGAAATTCAAGATGGCGTCCGCTGAAATCAAAAACAACACGGGCTCTTATGGGCAGGAGTAAGTTTTTTTATTATTTAAAT